>JAGDQP010003757.1:50461-69111 GCA_022664845.1 Lepisma saccharinum
CTCTCTCTCTCTCTCTCTCTCTCTCTCTCTCTCTCTCTCTCTCTCTCACACACACACACACACACACTTTCGCGCAGTAACATGAGGTGTTTGTCAAAGCAATGACATAAGCACCAATCTATTTTATTGGTTTTGCTCATTGTATACTCTACACTGATTTATATCACCAAAACCAGTACCACTGGTTCATTTTGCTTAAAGTATCGGATTGTATGTTGCAAATGTTTGAGTAAACTTGAAGAAAATAATTTGTTTGTACGAAATAATTTGCTTGTATTACTTAACACAAACGCTGTTTAATAATGCAATGAGGGTATCTTCACTTGAAAATGCAGAATATTGACATAATTTGATAGCTGTTGTACTAAACAGGTTTTCGACAACACTGATTTTACTTCTTGTTCTGTGAGGCTGTTATTCAATACTTTCATGGTTATAGTGATGGTATTACAAGCGAAGCGTACAGGGAAAGAAGGGGGAAGGCGCATGAAAGGTGATTTCTCGCAAAATGCATTTTAAAGTCCAACTCTCTCATTCACTCCCATATATTTCATATTCTTAAAACCGCTATAACTTGGTCATTTTTTGAGCTTTTGAATTGAAACTTTCTGAGCGGTTAGCGGTATTGCGTAGTACGTGTGACCGTACCATTTATTGCCCAATATGATAGTTATTGCAATGCTTGCTGCACCGAATTCGAGGAAATATCAACTGATGGCAGTACTTGAGCAGAGCTTGGACTGGAAAGAGCAACGTGAACAAAAGCCGATAGATGGCACCGCTAAAGTAATGCGGGAATTATGAATACTGAAGTTTAAAAATTATTAATATTTCTTGCTTATTTAGTTTTTTTAAGATTGTGACATTGTTTGATTAACGCCAAATGATTTCAGAATTAATGCTTAATGCTTTTCTGTCATTATATCAATATGTAATTCTAAATGTACAGGGTGGCGCGCCGCCGACTCCCCAATTTCAAAGGTTTATTATATCGACTAACAGGGGGTGTTTAGGAAAACAAGAAAGATACCTGCTGAGAGGACATATCCTGCCATTTATTACCTGACAGTTACAAACTAACTTACGGAATACAAAATCTGGGAGTTGGCGTCAATTACAGTCAATGGTTTGCTACAATCGCTTCATGAAATTTGCAAACACACGTTGCAGCAATGCACCGTCTAACTTAAAGACCTTAAAGGTGTCACCTTAAAAACAAGGTGTACCGCCGACGTCTGACAACAATTCCTGAGTTGAAGGACGCCATTACTGAAGAGGTTGCGGCCATAGACGGTGCATTGCTGGAACGTGTGTTTGCAAATTTCATGAAGCGATTGTAGCAAACCATTGACTGTAATGGACGCCATCTTCCTGATGTATTTCGAAAGTAAGTTTGTAACTGTCAGGTAATAAATGGCAGGATATGTCCTCTCAGCAGGTATCTTTCTTGTTTTCCTAAACGCTTCCTGTTAGTCGATATAAACATTTAAAATTGGGGAGTCGGCGGTGCGCCACCCTATACAAGGTTTATGACTGCCAATGGTTATAGACTTGGGCTGTTCATGATCAGAAGTTCTTGTGCGGATTTTAATAAATTTGTGTATTGTTCGCTTCATGCCTTATTCTATTTAAAGTCAACGTGTCCAATGCTTCTGTACTGAACACTACGGCCTGGCACTGGTATGTCAAGTGTCGGCCCGCTTACGGCGGTAATAAGTCCTGAGTTAATAACTCAACGGTTGCTCGACCACAAACCACCCTGAGATGAAGACGACTGAACTAGCCAACGATGTGAAGACAGCTTACGTTAAGCTTGAAGCATATAGAAAATTTAAGTAAGATTATTACTACGAAGATTCAATTCATATAACCTTTGCAGTGCAAACTCATTTTTTAAGTGCACCTTCCCCCTTTTGTCCCCTGTACGCTTCATGTTTTAACAAACTGCCTCCTTTGGGCATATCCTCATAGTGATATCGATAGCGTAGTTCTTTAGATTTTTATTCTTACGAACTGAATTATTTGAAAAACTCAATAAACATCTCCGCATATAATGAATTGCCTTGATTTCCACACTGCCAGCGAGTAGCTGGTTAAGGATACTCTAAAGCAACGATCTCCCACAAAAGATGGCAGCACTATCTCCGTATATGTCTAATGTATTCTTATCGTTTCACGAAATTTCCTTTGCTGCTCCTACAAATTCAAGCCTAGAGAGTTCAAACTTTCAGGGAACAAAGTTCATAACCAATTCAAAAGCATGATCGATGCAGATGTTTTTATTTTATTTTATTTTTTTGGTTTTCCTTCACTGTTGAAATCGCTTCATTGTTGTTGTGAACATCGAAACCTATAACAATGAAGCTCTTTCAATAATAAACAAAAAAGAAAATTGAAAATCGGCATCGATAATGCTCTTAAATTAGTTATGAACTTTCTTCCCTCAAAGTTGAACTTCCCTCAAAGTTGAACTTCCCTCTCTAGGCTTGAATTTGTAGGAGCAGCAATGAAATTTCATGTAACAGTGAAAATACATTAGACATATACGGTAGTGTTGCCATCTTTTGTTGGAGATCGTTGCTTTAGAATATCCTTAATCTGCGCATTAGTTAGGTGATGAAGGTGAAGGATGAAGGTGCACCTTTACACTTTCATCAAGATATACAGTATAATTTTCCAACAGTGAGTTATCCGACAGTCTGCTGCAGGGTTCGAAGCTGGAACGTTCCGAACTCGTCGTTGGTAGCTCGTCGCCTTACCCCCTCATCCACGGATTCACCCTGAAAGTCACTACTCCTTTACGGTATCTGTAATAAGAGGCAATCTAGAATGCAGTCGCCTCAAATCTAGACGTGTCGTTTCACCATAATGTAAGAATAAGAATAAAGAATACTTTACTTCTTTATTATGTGCATTTTTTCTTCTTTAGCACTTTGACGATGGCAGCACTATTAAATTTTCAATAAGTGTAATATGTCGCCTTAAAAAACGCATCTAAAGCGAAATCTATGTCACAGTTGAGAAAACTTCACATTAACGCCCTAGTAAAAAAATTAAATGTTCGTTGAAATATAGTTTAAAATTCAATCTGTTTTCAACATGCAAACGAAAACATGAGAAACGTAGTTAATTTTATTCTATTCGCTTTTAAGCATAATTTTAGTGCTGAGCACAATATTAACTTGGAAAGATAATTTACGGCACAATTCAATACAACACGTCATACTAACGTCCTACCAACGAAATCTAATTTTCGTTGGAATCCACGTTGAAGATTTTCGACAATATCAAGTTTTTGTTGAAATATTGTTATAAAACTAAACGTACTTCTTCAACCGATAACGGTTAATCAACGAAATAAACCAAAAATTAACGTCCAACACACGTTTGTGTGCTACTGGGATTGGTTTTTGACGAACGCATATATAAAATACACATTGATACAAAAGTGCTGTATATAAATTTTCTATTAGTGATAAAACTAATATAATGAAATAAACACTGGCGATGAAATCAGGAATAATATTGTTCAATTAGATATCAAAGATGGATAAAACACAATGGCATACTTTGTATGTATAGTTGTGAATTCTTTTTCTGATGTTTTTTAAACTTAAAATGAATTCTGAGCCAAAACAATATACACCGTAATTATGGATTATATAATTTCATGGAAAAGAGCTTTTAAAATTTGCACATAAATATCTATGGAAAAAAGGAAAAGCATCATATATATATATATATATACACCTTTTCTCAGAAATTCCACAAAACTTTAAATAACACAGATCCTGACACCTTATCTAGCAGTCATCGATGGAATCTCCACGAATGATGCATTGCGCCAAGTCACGGAACCTTTTTCTAACCTGAGTAAGCGCAAGAGATGAACCACGCGCATACATTCCAGTAATCTCATTAAAACACAACACAACACACACACACACATATATATATATATATATATATATATATATATATATATATATACAAACTTACACTAACACACACATGACTATATATATCACGCACAGAGAGATATGAACAACGAATAAACGTTATAAAAGCACGGAAAGACTATAAAAGCCCTTAACCTATACCTGTGATGCGATTTCTGTAGATATTTCGCGAAATCAAGGACGTTTTTGTTTGTGGTGCACACCCATGGGCATAAACAGGAAGTACAATAAAAGTAAGCTAAATCTCGATAACATCACAGTGTATGGTTGAGGTATCTCTCTAAAATATAACAGCAGTCGTTGATAGGAAGTATACACAACATAGGAAGTATAATTACACACTGACCAGTTGAAATATTTTATTACCATACACGGTTTGTATTTGTATAGTTCTTACCTAATGATCTGAAAGGATAGATATTGGATGCTAACACTCCTGCTTCATTTTCTTTGTTTTTAAATCTCATAGTTGTTTAACTGGTAGGCGAGTCTTCCTTTGCCACGTGCACTCAAATACATAGACAGACTATCGATGAGATGGGAAATTTTATAAGATCGAGAAGCTGTAAGCACAGCTTGGCTAACGGAACCAAGAAAAGCAAAATAGGAAATCTGACTGAAAACGGTAAGTTTAATACATGAAAAGTTGAAAAATGTGAAAGAAAGTGGGATACTTGTACGCAAAACTGATTGTTTTCTGTTGTGAAAAGCGAGAGAAAATCAAAGACTTACTTCAAGTCAACTTCCAAATGTAACCACGCGAAAGAATTAGGAGTACGGACTGAACATCCAAAACTCCTCAAGATACAAGAGTTCTCACAAAGGACGAAGTTCAGATAACTGGATGAATAATCGTCTCAATTGGATCATACATTGGCTTTATGAAGACTGTAAAAAATAATGTAACTATTTGTTGCATTATTAAAATTAATACACGAACTTTATTTTTATTTTTTTTTAGATAAAATGAAAATTGGATTAATGAAAAAGATACCCATTTTCGAAGCCCAATAAAACCGCATAACTGCGCCTCATTTATTACAAATGCTGTTTACTAAAGAGCGGATCAACTCAGAACAAGAGGAAAGTCCGCAATGTGTCGGACAAAGGCAGGGGAACCTGGGATAAGGATTAGGTAGTGCAAACCGCTAAGCATACCACAAAAATATTAATCTGGAATGGAGTTTCGTCTATCGTCTAGGGAAGATACTGTACATGTCTTAATGTCTTCAATAAGAGTATTTTACCATTACCGAGCAAGTGATTTTCAGAGAGGTAGTAGTATCTTTGCAAACCAAAACTTATACGTATACATCGTACTTTAAAAAACAATAATAATTTCAATGTCGGTGCTAAACTGGCCAGATAGTTTGGACTTGATACATCTGTACAGTCCCTAGAGCGCATTTTAGAGAAAAAGTACAAGAAAAAACCAACCATAAATAATTCTTATTGAAGCACTGACTCTGCACTAACCGCACGATGAAGATGTTTAAATGTGCATAATTTTAATTGAAGGATATGGAAGGACTGTTTAGTAAGTAACACAATCAGTGAGGGACTTTTTTCTAATTTCTAAATACTGCGTTAAAAAATAAGTTTATAACACTCAAGTTAGGTAAAAACTGTCCACTACTGTAGATTTCATGTTACCACATTCTGGAATTTTCGGAGCTATAAATATTTCCAGTTGTCAGTTTAATGAATTAGAGTGTACACATTGGATTTTATGTTGTATTATTTTCTTTTCTCTTACAAGATGACATCATATTATAGAACAAACTCTGTACACTTCTGACGTACATTTCAAGAAACAGTCAGTATGTAACGTATCACTGAAATAAGAAAATACTACTGACCTTGAGACAATTTGAATCAATATTAAATAATATAACATTACGTATTTGTAATAAGTTATTAATTCAAGTTTTCCCCTTTCCAGTTTAGTTCATATTTCCCAAATAACCCCCCCCCCCCCTTCTTATCATGATTTGGGAGTTGGAAATTGTAGTTCACAAAGGGCGAAAGAGTTACAAGAGAAAGAAAGGAAAGGAAAGAGGAAGTTTCGTGTGAGCACTGGGTAGGAAACTCCCCCTTTTCTTTTATACCGTGACGTCACGCGAACTGCAACTACTGCTGTGTCCTTGCAAAATACAACCGCTACGTCCAGGTACGATATCGAACTCCTTATACACGCATACGTAAAGGGTATGAAACAGCAATCTCTTTCCTTTTCCATTTCATTATTAAATCAACGAATAACGTGGTCAGTTGACTGTTAATGCAAGTAAGCAATTGATGACATTACTTTCTAAAAAAAAAAATCAACTTGTAATACTTTCTTACTTCTGTTATGTCTGTTTGTACAATAGCAACTGAAAATGGCATCCCATTGTTTCCTTTGGCCAGTCTGCTCGTTATTTTGCACAGCTCCAGGACACAACGTAAGGCTGCTCATATTCTGGGAGAAGAAGAAACAGATCCAAGTTCACCTTTTAAAATAGAATTCAGCTTTTACGGACGCCAGTTCGAAACTACGTTTTACAAGAATTACGTTTTAGTGCTCAAAGCATTTTCGGTCTATTTCCGGAGCATAAATTATATTGAGACACAAACTTTGTACTTTTGGTTGTACACTCCGATTCATACAAACATGGAAGATGGAAGAATTTTCCAAGTGCAGCAAAAGTAACAGAAAAGAAGATGAAGGATCGAACCAGCATATGACAGGTAGAACATGTTAAATGTTAATTTCTCATTTATACTACGTTACACCATCTTTGGACTTAAAAAAATCTTTCTTTCGGCTATGAATCTGAGTGCAAAATTCAAGAACAGAAACAGGAACTCAGCTTTCATTGTTCAATAGTTATGGTCGCGGAGTCCCGAAAAGCACTGGGGAGATAAGCAGGTTCAAACCCTGCTGACGGGAATTCTGACTGAGGTTTCGGAGTGTATTCCTCAGTTTCGCCAGGTGAACGAAGAGAGCACCTAAACTTACGAAGAAAGAAAATGTTCCTATTGACAAAATGTGAACAACCAAATCTAGGTTTTTTCAACATTATACAGGGTGGTCCACCTAAAACTAGCACCTCAAATATCTCGGCTCCTATTTCACATAGAGCTTTGAAATAAAAAAGTGAATTAGTAATTTGCTTGTAGTAAACCAAATAGTAATATTTTCATGGTCAGTGGTGGCCCGGGAATACCCATACGAGGGGTCAACTACAAAATTTTAAATGGAAAGTGGGGTAACTATTCACGGTGTAGCAGCTATGACAGCCAATTGTTATTGAATTGGTCTATTGTGGATTTAACTATCCTCGCACAAACAGACGCACGGACAGTAGTTTTACAATTCCGACAAGCGTACCTCATAGTAAATGCTTTTTTAAAAATAATTTGTGTGTTCAATTTGGATACTCCGAGGATTTTTTTTTTTTTTTACTTTGAATATCTCTTTCGATCTTATTTTCAATATTAGAACACCATAATGTAATCTTCACTGCTGATGTAAAATGAAGAAGAGATGAATTCAAATGGTCTGAGTCTATACAATGTCATCCAGTGTTCGATTTGGCTAGGGGCAAGCCGGAGATTTTCCCTAGTGTTTGAGGATTTCATTCCCGTTTGTTGATTCTGAATATCATCCCAATCAGGGATTAAATCTTGTATTTCTACCCAAACAGGTAGTACGTTGACACGTACCAGAAATCATTAGTTTCAGGATAACCCCTTCAAAATTTATAAATTTAACAAACCGAACACTGGTGTCCTTTATTCTGTATTTTCTGCCATAACATATGCATGCTAGAAGTAATGCTATGATAAATGCCTTGAAATTACAAAGAGGTTGTAATTGTCATTTTGTTGGCAATGATTATTTATACTAAGATAGAATTTTCAATAAAAATGTTACCAGTACTGAAATGTGTGAACACTGTTTTAAATTTAGAGTAAGCATGGTCGTTTTATTCTACCCTTCTAATTTAATTCACTAATTTTCTTACTTTCCCCTTCTGATTCTTTATGTTAAGTTAGCCTGGATTAGTTGAAATTCGTTTAGGTTCTATTGGAATAGGTTTTGTTAGATTAGTTTGACTTTGCGTATCCTAAACTGAATTTTCCTATATTGTAGAATGGTTCGATCCTATTTGGATAAAAAAAAACTTATTTTGACGCTATGCACCGTTTCAGAGTGTATTTTTTTCTTAAATGAATACAAAAGAAGTGATCAAACTCCATCAATATTGTGCGTATATATAGTACATCGGACATTTATTGGATTTCGGCTTGGGGCAAACAGGACCCAAAGGGAGAATTTTGCTTCCAAATAGGACAAAAATAGGGTTTCCTCTCGAGAAGTAAGAGAGGATGTGCTATTTTATAATTGAAGACGAAACGCCTCACCAAAGGAGGCTGCTATATTTCCTCGTTAGCAGAAGAGAAACGGAGGCCGATCAATGCAGTAAATAAATGCGGCAGAGAGAGAGAGAGAGAAAAAAAAGGGAGATATCCGTGTAAAGAAGAAAATAAGAAATGCCACTTTGGGGGAAGGCGGATATCGTAACTTTTATCCAGTTCACAGCATTTTAGCTTCTTAAAATCATCGTTTCTCCTTTCTCTTATTTCAAACAACAGATAAACATTTTTAGTAGTAAGTCACACGCGTTCATTTTCCTTCCCTGAATTTCTCTAAATATGAAAACTAAATACTTTCATAGGGAATACAGAAACTCATCCAACTAACTAAACACTCGCCACTGAACCTTCTCTTGAAATATAATGTCATATTGGTTCAGCTGCACGTTATCTGGAGACTAATTTTAGTACTGACGCTTAGTCTTTCAAAGGAGCTTCCTTTTAATTTCAAGTGTATCTACTATCCGAATTATGTTACATTATGAAAATCCTTGTTCCTCAATTAGGTCCACATGCCCTTCAAAACTCTTTATTTTCAAATATTCTTGGCTTGTCTCTCTTTAAGTCGTAAAACAGTTTCCACATCGTCAGAAGAGTACTTCTTTAGCTTTACTTTATAATACTTATAGGCCTAAAGGTTTTCATAGTTCGTAAATATGTACGTGAAATGTATTTGAAAGAAACATTGGAATCAACACTTTCTTCCAACAGCCAGCCAGGCAGCCAAATATAGAATTAATACCAACGTTTCTGATTCAACGTCGCTATTGCTATGCTTTTGCAGTTTTTCACTCAGGCAAAGTATTAATTCTTTTTCATTAGTTTTTGCACACAGCGTCTAGTTCCAAATGCGGATTACGAGTAGAGGAAACACAGTTAAATACAACAAAAACATAGATGATCTAACGGTTTTCATATTGCCTGACAAAAATATCCACTTTCCTAATTATCAGGCATTTTTTTTCTACAGACCAAATTAGAGATTATAACCAAAGGAACAATTGTAATCCAATTAAATAATATTTTCTAAGCTTCAAAAATCCTTTTAAACCAGTTTAGTCTTTTATTTCTCATTTCAAAATATCGGTATTCCGACTGAAATATATTGTGGTCAAGCGCTACTGAGAGAAGAGAGAAACAATACTCCAGATATCAGTAAATAACAACTAACAATTTACACTCAGAGAACTGCATATTTTGTGTACGTGTGTTAAGTCAGTCTCAGGTCAGATTGCCAGAAATGTTTCAACCCAATCTGGTTCAAAACTTGGGATTCTCCTTCTCGGTTAGTTAATCGCCCTTTTTATTTTATTTTTTGCAGTACTTTCTCAGTATTTCATAAATTATTCTTCATTATTTTGGGAAAGAGGCAACATTATATAATATTTCTTCCTACTTAGCTACGGAATCTATTAAGTTCAATCACACTCTAGAATATCTCTTTGAAGTCATTGAATTGAAAACTTATGTACGAAATGTAGCGTATTCTTCTCCTTTCCTTCCTTCGTCTGTGTTTGTAGACGTTTATCGAAACTCTTCAGACAAACCTACTTTAAGATGATCTCACGGAAAATCATATGTTCAAAGAGTTTCATTTAGATGTAAGCAATGTTTGGGTAGTTTCGAAAGTTATTTGTTTGAATTTGAATTTATTTATGGCCTTCAAGCAACTTTGGTTCGGCCGTCGAAAATTATTTGTTATTTCTACTATAGTCTGTTTCTTGAAAGAAGTCATCTGGCTCCAATTGTTTGAGTAACACTACCACAGTTTATCTGTGGCACTACTTCCGTTGATATTAGTGCAATATATCTCAAACTTACACGACTCTTCTCGAGGTTTCTATTCACCAACACATGCTGAAAAAAGGTATAAATAATTATATTATTCAGTCTTCTGGGGGCCACGGTGACTCAGTAGTAGATCGCTCACATCTGGTGCGTAGGGTCATAGGTTCGATTTCGGTTCGCACCATGAGGGTTGTGTGGTATGCAAACACCGAGTTCTTGTTATTCTCGGAGTTCTCCTCCTTTCTTCATTCAACTAATTCACCCATCATCATCCATTCGGCCTGAGCTAAAGTTGCCTAAAGACCTTACATAAAATTTAATTCAATTCACTTCCCACGACTTCTCGTAAAATGGAGCTACAGCATTGTTCAACTAGTGAAACGAATTTACGTGTTTCATCCAAATATACAAGTAGCAAAAGACAACAACTTAATTTCTCAATATCCGGAGAACAGATACTCTTCTTGGTGTGTTGCTGAATAATCATTTACTCAAGATACAATGATTATATGCACAGACTTCAGTAAATTATAAAATATTGTAAGCTGAATTGCTGCGCGAAAGATAATTATCGTTAATCTATAGTAGAATTTGTAATGCGTTAGGAATGATCATGAGTTTTTCTACTATCAATAAAATCGATTGGCTTCGTAAATTAGCATTTATGAAAACAGTTTATCCCAGTCCTTCTACCTGCGCCGCAGTGTCTGCATGCACATCAACTGCATTTTGCGTTTTCATGGTCTCGTAAGGGGGGGGGGGGGAATGTACGTTTCAACCACAATGACTTTTATTCGGTGATATCACATTCCGTGTATAAGTTTATCTTTCCACCTCAAGTAGAACAAAAACTGACACAATTTATACTATGACGCAAGATGTGGCATATGTAAAAAGGCGAGAGGAAAAGGCAACAAATACAAGTCTCGTATGTATCCATACAGTGAAATCACTGAAAAAGGAAAACAGCAGCAGCTTTTATCATTACACTTTAGAACTTTGGCGTGCATAAGCTACAAACAGTAATATACAATACATTATATTCATTTCACGGAAACAGAACCACATACAAAAGGAAAAAAAAGAAAGAAAAGAAAAGGAAAATCACGAACGGAACTGTTAAACCAATCACATTAAGGTATTTCATGGGAGTTAACTGGCTTTTGTGAACGAAACTTAGATATCTTCAATACAGCAAACCAGAAGACTTTCCATGAATTGAAAATGCAAAGCTGCAGTAATCAGTGAGCCCTCTCAACTCACAAATGCCCGCTGTATTGTACGAATTGGGGCCAGAAACACGCCACACATATCACATCACGCAATGTTGCCAAAACCATTTCACCAACTCTTGGATCATGCAGCTGCTAGCTACTCTCGACGGGTATTACTTAAAACGAGTCAGAATAGCGTTATAGTCTTGGAATCGGCTTCTGAAGAGAGCTAGATGAGAATTTTCGGAAACATAAAAACCAAGTTAGTATTTTATTTCGAAAAAAAAAAAAAAAAAAAATGCAGATACATTTTCAAGCTTCCGAGTTGAAAGCCAAAATGTACGTTGTACAACTTAAATGGGACTTTGAGAGTATTTGAGTTGAACATTTTTTTGAGCAAGCTTTCTCTTCTTTTATTTTAATGACATTTTGGTTTTCTGTTAAATTTACCCCGCAGTATAAGACATCAATAAATCTTCCTTTCAATTCGTTTGAATTAGCAACACCCTTCATGCTTCCACAAATACATATCCTAAGTTTTACGAAAGCAAAACATGGTTTGTTTTTCTTTGCTTTCATAGCTTAATTTATACTTTAATGGTTACAACATATTAAATAGAGTTGAGTATGCTCTATAATTATACATTAAGCGATTAATTATTATCAGAGCTAAAATTTTAACAACTGTTGAAATGTCTTCCTAAATATGGCCAAATAATTGGTTATTTCATCTAATATGATAAATTAATTTGAAAACATCCCATTATTTTCAGTTTGTATACATCAAAGACATACACAGGGCAGGTTGTTCGAATGGTTATAGCACATGTTCACTCTGTGTGTGCGTGGTCCTTCCTCAATATCTGTGTACGTCTACTGAATGAAGTGCTTCCTAGCTCACTCAAACAGCAACTGTAGGTCTCTTCCTTACAAGATAAGGTTCCCTTAAGGCGTTAATATAATCATTTTAAAAAACTTCTAAATATTTTTAGTATTTTTCGAGCATAAGTGGAGGGAGTGCAATTATTTTAGCATCAGCATACGTACAAAAGTTGGTCGTTTCACTAATAACGTAGCGATAGGGCAGCCGTCCGTGAAGCGAAGGACAGGGTTTGCCTTACAATCTATTATCCGCCTATTTTTGTGTATTTTCCAATGATTTGCATTACTAGCTAAATGTTTTAAACTGAAAACGTTGAATCTCAACTATTTCCATATATATATATATATATTATATATATAACTCTAACAAAGATCAATTCATGAATCAAAAAGTATCATTCAGAAAAATAAAGGAACATAAGCATGATGGCATAATAATAAAAAAAATTAAACAATGCCAAGGCAAGATTGCCACTCTTCTGGAAATATATTCCTTTTTAAAATGTATATACCACTCATTTACCCTTCCATCAAAAGGTAAATGTGATGTTGGAATAAGGGTATGACTACATCCCTCTATTACACGTAAGGGATTCTTAACTTTGAGTCATCGGTGACGCAGTAAATTTTTTACTCTCTCCCCTAGGGTAGCGTGACGTCAAGCATATGCACATGCAATTTTATTATGTTGCAGCTCTTCTGCCATCTGGTGGTGAACTACTCCCGCTTTCCTGGCAAAGCGTGTGGTGTAGCCGGTTTCAGATGACACAGCTTCTAGCAACACAAACGACCGAATAGATCATAAAAGCGAACGTTCATTGCTGAGTTTTCGGAAATGAATACTGCAAAATAGCTTCCTATTTCTTTCTGTCTCTGAAACGCACAGTAAATGCGGAAGATACATAATAAAAAATGTAGCAGACTAAATGTTTATGTAATAATTGTGGGTAAAAGCACATTTCAACTCTCGTTTCTGGTGCAACTGCACCAGATGTTCTGGGCTTTTGGCCAAATAGTTTCTCCAATATTTGGTCAAACGAAGTTTCCGCCTGCTGTCATTGAATACACGTAGCTTATCTATCTCCATTCAAATATTTTTTTAAAGTGGAAACATTACTGGCTAGATTGTAGTTATTACAACAGGTCACCTAATTTTAAAAATGTCTGGGAAACTGTCTTATGTTTTCTCTTCAGTATATCATTGCGACCGAAAGGACTGGTGATATTATTTACTTACTGATATAATAAGCGTCACATCTCTTTCTTTCAAATAGCTTATCGTCCACAAAATAAATTAGCGTCGCCATTATCGCTATTCTTTCTGTATTCAATCTTGCTCACATCTGAATTGAAGTTCGTGTCTCCATTTTTCGAAAGAGTTAAAAGCAATAAAAAGTCCAACTCGGAAAATTTATTTCCCCTTAAAGGTGCTGCAACCCACAAACGAGCACAGCTAAACGTGTTGCATAACATGTACACAAATAGCAGGGAGAAAGATTTCACACGATGTAAAAAGATTTGCGTTCGAGTTTGCTTTTCATATTGCAGAAAGTATGACCAAAAGCTAAACGAATTTACCCAGATCTTCAAACAGTTGTGAATAAAATGTTAAAACTTTAGTTCAGAGTCGAGGTCAAACTTCCTTCTCAAATTTAGAATACATAATAAACATATTGTCTCTCATCCGTAACGTGACTATTTCTATAGCCCCTGCTCAAAAGACAAACTATAGATTTCTATGGCCTCTACGGTCTGAATCAAAGATGCTAAAAGGCCATAAATAAATTCAATTCATTACCCCTTACTTCTAAAAGTAAGCTTTATTTTAACGTTTTTTTCACGTAAACATTTATAAAGATAATTTAATTAAGCAGTCGAGTTATTCCATTGAACGATTCGTTATCATACATACTGCCTATAAGTCAATTCGTTCAACATTAAGATTTTAGTACGCTATGTGAACGAGAATTCTCAGAGCTGAATCATCCTAGAAAAGATTGATCACGAAAATAACGTAAGTAGGATTAAAAGAATGGGAGAATATATCTTGAGTGATGTATATTATTTTCTTTCTTACGTGATAGGATAACATATTGACATAAAAATAGCTTCGAATTTTCTACTACCACGCACTCAATAAAAGATACGTATGATGATGTTCCTGCTTCTAATACTTCTATAAACACAAATGTCAATATATTAAAAGCTAATAATTTTATAGAAATGGAAATTACACTGAAAAAAAAAATATTACCATTCTTATATATAAAGGGAACCATAAATATCTTACGAAGGATGTAGTGGAGTATAATTGAAGTGGAAATGCCAAACGTTCTAAGAGCAAAATTTAAAATTTTACGGAAGAAGCCGAAAGCTTAATAGATCTGGTATCACATAATGTATTCCTTCCAACATAATGTGATTGTTTTCACCTCTTCCTGATTGATTGAGCACTTGCAACAAGGAAGGGGACATGAGGGTGGACACATCGACAAAAGTATCTTATTTTGGCACTTGGAACGTTTGACATTTCAACTCTTCAATTATCATAATTACATCGTAAATAATTTTCACGTATATATATGGTACTTATCAATAAAACGTAATGAAATATTTATGTTACCCTTTAAATACACGAAATAGAAACAGAATTATTTCACCTTTTCCACAAAACCAGTTGTTGTTCATCAAAATGAATAGCAAAAATAGCTATTAAAGTTGATAGCTTATCCCAACATTTCACAAGCGTTTGGACTGAAGACTAAACGGGAATTACACTATGTCGTAACGATGTAAAACTAGATATAACATTCTATTCTGGACAGAGGAAAATCTACATTAAAGGCTTTCAAATAGTCATTTCAACTCGTGTTAAAATTCATTCTTTTGTGAATGATGAAATTCAAATGAAACTGTTTCCTATATAATGGATTCCTCGGGCCTGGATTTGAATAAATATTAATGAGATCTGAAGAAAGCATGTTCTTAAATACAACTACCGGTATCTATAATCACTCCATAGACGCCTGTGTCACACATTCATACTGCATTAAAGTGTGCAAGTGGGATACTCCTCTAGTGTAAATTATAGGGATTTTTAACTCAGAATTAGAATTTGAGCTTCTTTATTTTAATCTTAGTTATATACTGTTGTGGCGTTCCACTGCATTCTTACTTCTGATTAGAGATCTGCATTTTCTATTTTGATCATAAATAGACTTATCGTTGTCTCCAAGAGTAAAGGTGCATTAAAAACGAAGCATTTATTTCCATTATTTCCAGAGCATAAAAGTTAAAATTCAAGAAACTTTCTGCTAAAACTTTTAATGGCAGCATTTATATGGTATTTTCTGTTTCCTTAAAAATTACTGCGTAAAACGTGAAATGACACTGAGAAAACAATAGTCATAAAACTAAAGACGAGAAAAGCGGCGTTAGTGGGAAGCTCACTGCAATAACCGCCGGGATCTCTAACTGCCTAAGAGATCTACTCCAGAGAGAGAACGAAAAAAGAATGAGAGAGATCCAAAATGGCTGGTTTATCCTATGACGTCAAACAAAGCCGACTTTTGCAATAAATTCCAAGGCTAAAAAAAACACAGAAGGTATAAAAAAAACTTACTTCCATAGACAGGAAAAATCACTTCTAACAATTTTATAAGGTGCTACAAAAGTTAAGAAAAAATTTGACAGGAGACAATTTATAAAAGGAAGATAGATGAGAAACCTAAGTGGATCAAAGAATTTCTGTATTAACTAACCAACCGTTCTTTCAGCTTTATTTAGAGGTAGCCTTAAACGTTATTGTCACTGACTACTTTTCTTTGGAAAAATTAATTGTAGTCTTAACAATCTAATGAATAATATACTTTTAAGTAAACAAATCAATTTGTATCACAACACTTGTGCAAAAATTATATCGCTCTCATCTTGAAACAGTATGTATATCGCTCTCATCTTGAAAATGTTTGTTAGAAGAAAAAAATCATAGTTTATGTAATTAAAAAAAAATCTTCATATTCTCTATAAAGTCAGCATCCCTCAAGTTGTTTCGATTCTATAACTATGAGCTGTTCTTCACTTAAAATTAATCATAAGACTGTTAAAATGGGCGTACTTGTGGCAAATTGGTGTGTTTATATATAAATCAGAACCTCTCGCCTATTCCTATGTATTCGCTATCATACATGAAGTTTAAAGTATTTTTTCCTGACACATGCTTGCAAAACTTTGTCAAATATTTAATTATTAAAATTATTCGGAACATAAATAGCAATACTCAGTAATAATTTTTACCTGATACTTTAATCTTTAAGAACGAGCTTCTCAAATAAATTTTGTTCAACATTCGCAAACAAACTTTTCTAATATGTTTATAAAACTTGTCAGTCGAATTTGCATAGTTGAAAAAGATCTGTAGAGAACAAATCAAGAAAGTCAGTGATTCACCTAATTAGTAAAAAGGCATTCATCTTCAAATTTCCATCCTTGTAATCTTTACCAACAGCGTATCATGGAATTGTTTTTAAACAAATATATATATATATATATATATATATATATATATATATATATATATATCGCAGACAGTGCTGAAGATAACACAATGCAAAAAATAGCTGTGTTAATTCAACACAATGCGGTGTCCCAGCGTGACTACCACATTTGTGTGTTAAATCAATACAACACACGGTGTTGATTTCGGTACTGGGAGAAAAAAGTTATGGCTGCAGGTTTAAAAAGGAGATTTAAACATGGGTTGCTCAGTTAGAAATCGAGCGTCTTACCGACTTGGCTAAACTGTCAAACAGAAAGCACCAGATGCAAATTATATTTATTAAACAACATTTTAATTAAACGACTACACTATAGATTTAAACAGTGTAGGGGATAAATATATGTTGCTGTACCCCCAAACAAACTAAGTTATTTGCACGACTTATCCCATGGTATAATCACTTCCTATTTGTCAATTGGGAACCAGAATTCCCATTCATTGAGAATGTTCTATTTCTATGAAAGCAAGCACGATGACGAAAGCCAAACACTTGAGCAGCATTACTGCTTTCTTATCGTAACAACACGTCAAATGCTGCGCTTGCTTTCATAGAAATGGGACATATTCTTAATAAATGGGGATTGTGATCACTAATTGATCAATGGAAAAATGATTAAATCATGGCATAAGTCGTGAGAGTATCTTTGTTTGTGTTTGGGGTTCAAAAACATTTTTTTATCCTCTACATTGTTTCAATCTAGTGCTCTTTCCATCTTACGATTTAGTGAAGTCAGTAAGACGCTGACTTCTAACTGAGCAAACCATGTTCAAATCTAGCTGCAGCCGTAACTTTTATTTTCTCCCAAGTACCGAACTCAACACCGTGTTGTGTTGATTCAACACACAAAAGTGGTAGTCACGCTGGGACACCGCATTGTGTTGAATTAACACAGCTATTTTTCACTGTGCAGACAAAATTCCGCTATGAAAGAAAGATCGCGTACGTTGTCCAAAAATAAATAAATGGAATAACAAAACATACTAACAATTTATTGTGCTTGAACTTTCGATTACGCTAGTTTCAATGTAATGAACCTTAGAGAATTATTTTACTTTTGACACTCGCTTTTGTTTTCAATAATGTCAGAATTCACTAGCAAAATTAAAATTATCTTCTTTATTTTAAATTGTTTGTTGGTAAAATAAATAGAGTACTGTCTAACTATATGTAAATGAAAAGTTACTTCTAACGTTACGCAACTTTCCAATTTTTGAACTTTAATACGACCTCCATATTATTGTTATTCTCTTTTGTTCCTTTTGAAGCAAACAAATCCTTTTATTTCTCGCTTCTTTACGATCCAACTTGTTCTCCTAACAGGCGTCTCCACTTAGTCATACATAAAAACGATAATACAGGGGAAGAAAACTAGCTGAATAAATTGTTACAGTTGACCTGCTAGAATACTATCTCTGGCGTCACACAACTCAAAGAAAAAAGTAGAACACTTCAGAGACGAAAAACGAAGCTATTTTCATAAAGCGTCTAGACCTAAACTATATGCAATCACGTGAACATGGAGAAGGCTGAGCTTAAAGAAAACGAAAAATGCTTTGCAACAGCACGAACGGGTAATGCAAAGCACATAAAAATGGAATTGATTGAGATAATAATGTCGACTCACGCCTGGTAGTATTCACTTACTTACGAAGATAAACGGATGAATGAAACGAAAACTCATGATAAGCGAAATGTAGTCGGAGTACGATGAATATTCACTACTGTACCTTCATTATTTAGAACATGTAAAATGTACGAGGTGCACAAGTTCATTATAATATAATTTTTTAGTAAGTCAATGTAAATTTTGTTAATTAGAATTATTT
>JAGDQP010003757.1:69511-85670 GCA_022664845.1 Lepisma saccharinum
GGGGAGCTGCTGTGAATAAAAGACAGTGGCGATCACAGTGAGAGCTTAGCTCTCCTCTCCCAACCCGTCTGGTCAGCGTGGGAGCAGTAGGCCAACTCCTCCCTTCGGGGAGAGGCCTCATCCACTAGTGGATTGAATATGGCTGTGATTTATTATATATATATATATATATATATATACAGGCTTCTTGACAATTTTTTAAATGATAAAATTAATTTTATGGGCGGCAACAGCACTATGGCTTACGCCCTTCCCGAACGACAATTTTTAAAATGAAGAATTGGTTATACCATCAGCTCATGTCTCTCTCTTAAACCTACATTTAGAAAATATTTTAACAAAAACTTAGAGACACTTAGAGGTTTCAACAACACTTAAAATGTGATTTCCTTTTCGGTTCCCGTTTCAAACACAAATTGCCGATGACTTAAATTTTCCTTCATAATGCAGTTATTACTTTTAAACTAAAAGTTTAAACGATACAAAAACCAATTTAGAAGATTTATAAGGAAAATGTAGGTTATTAACTAATGACAATTTCTAATGCACACATGACAGTCAAGAGAGTACTTCTGGTAACTTACTTGTAGTCATATTTAATGAAGAGCTAGTGCAAGTCAAAGAAAATAAAAGGAACATCAAAACAAGAATGAAAGAAGTTTACTAAACGTTCAAACACTTCAACGAACAAGCTTTGTAGACCTATTTGGACGGATTTATTTATTGGTTGAATTATATTGGCCATGAAAATAACAATTTCTGTGTAAAAATGAAACGTTTGTTCGCATTTGCGTCTCTGTTACCCGAACTGTTTTCTTTCAGTTATTTTAAAATATACTTTTAAAATGAAGACTTACATTATACGACTCTCCAAATATCAGATGCTCCAATGCTTACCTGCAAGAAATAAGAAAAATAAATGTTAGTAACAATCCATATATCTTCTCTTAAAGCTACACACTGTGTCCAGTGTCAGGTACGACTGGTTTTACTATTTTTTTTTTTTTTCTTTTCTGCAACGCCATGTCTTGATATACGCTGGCGTTAGGCTTCCGAATTATTTAACTAGAATCACTCCTAATTTCAAGGTGCGTCGCTTGTTTTGCCCCTTGAATATAATAGCACATACACTGACAATAATAGGAAAATGGCGATGTAACAGAAAACAAATCTTGTTGGGAACAGTCAGAAATCATACGAATCAAAATGTAGCGAGTACGGAGGATGTTCGCGTATGCGATGTTATTTGTGGTTATAAGTATCTTTATTGACCGCTCTTAGCATATCTTTGCAGTTCATGAGCCTGGCACCTTTTTTATTCCTTGTCAGCCTGTGTGATACAAAGTGTTCAGAGACCTTTCCGTTATCCCCATATATTCAATCAAAAATTGATGTGCAGTGCAAGTGAACTCTCGATGAGTCTTGGAGGAATGTAGTGGTGTAATTCAAGGATACCATGCACTTTTACTGTGCTTTGGGGAGTATGTTTTCCTTTCAGTGGTCGTGCACATGGAGCATCTTCACTGTCATCGCCAAACCTAGAATACAATTTAACGCGTTCGAACGACCCAAAAAATCACTACCGTACACACTTTTCATAACTTTACGCAATTTTTTCTATCTATTTTACCGAGGTTACAATAAAATTTGATACTGGCTCTTTATTTCGAACAAGTGTTCCTAAGGTACTGTTAAGGCCGAAGCAACCGACGCAAGAATGCAAATGGCTTGAAATATGGGAGGTCATAATTGAATCATCAAGCATCACAAAACTACCGCTCATCAAGAGATGGCACTGCAAGAAGAAAATTGACAAAATCAGTAGCACGAGAGACTGTACTCAATGTATATGTTATACTCACACATTAAAGACATTCATCATAAAATGGTACCTACCATCGCTTACAGTTTTAATGTGTGTAGCGTTAATTTCAAAGTAATGTAAGAATGATTGTGGTATTGACATTACATAGTTGTATAATGATTATCGGCTGCACAACTGCAACTTTGCACTACGTTAGCTGCAAAGAATTTATTACCACACAACATTCATTGCAAGTATTTTATGGGTTTGTAACACCACCACCTTCAGTAACAACTCACCTTTGCTACTCATATTCCTTATTATTTCCGTTAGGGAAGGACCTACTCTTTTCATAACAGTAGTTTCTAATGTTCAAACTCATTAAAATCATATTCAAAAATTGTACACAAAAGGTTACTTTTCAAGGACACGTAAGAAATATGAAATCCAAAAACCTACTCGAAATCACCTCGCAGGTGTCTTTCAGGCTCAATAAACCTTATTTCATTGTCAGCAATACTTACTACGTTTCACATAATTATATTGACTCAGTTTCTGTAATCTTTCAAGGAGAACGTTTCTCAACTCTTATTTCAAAATAGAAAATAAATGAAAAATCTATATTAAAACTTTAAACACACATATCTAACTCACACTACATGTGTTCGGAGAAACATAAAAAATTTAGTTTCTTACAGTGACTTCATGATATCACTGCCCTACTAAATGCACATGCATTGTAACCAAGCTGACTTGCAAGTCCTACCACTTCTACGTGTAAATAATCGTTCGTCAAATGAGTTGCCATTGCCAAGAAAAAAGATAACGTCCCGTAACTCAATGTAGCACCGCGACAGAACTCGCGAAAATGCTGAGCTACTATAATGTAGACCTCCGAGTGGCTCAGAGTTTAGCGGGCTAGCTTTCCGTTTGCGTGGTCACTGGTTCAATTTCCGTCGGGGTCAATTGAACGAAGTCGCTCTAAACCCTCGTTACCAAAAACTGTAGGTCCTGTCCTTATAAGCTCACCAGCTCGTTTAGGAGATTAATAATAATTCAATCACTCAACCACTAAAATGTTCACCAATTTGACTCAGACTTTCCCCGGTTTCCACCATCCTCACCAGGTGATCACCGAGGTACCTCAAAGGACAGTGTTCCTATTTTACTAATTCTAGTGACGTTCTGCAGCCGTAAAGTATTAACAGTATTTTACAATACGGAAAACGGATCAGGGAAGGAAAGCAGAGAACAAAAACAAGCAGATGAAAATTGACGTAGCGGTGATTTAGGAAGTTTCTTTCTTCAGAAGGAAGGTTGACATGTAACACTAATAACGGAAATGGCACCAGGAAGCAGAATATTTTCACGAGACAGTTTGAGAAATGCGTCGTAAATGTTCATTAAGGAGATGAAATTTAGTGTAGTAGTAGACTTTTATGATAACATCTGTAACATTTTAGAATATTGGATAAAACTGCATCAGACAAACTCCATATATTAAAATCGTGACATTTTAACTAGTATGATATCCCGGTCGCTGTCTCTTTCTCTGCACAATGGACGTACTGTACAAACCATAAGCTAATTAAAACAGCGGCAACTTTCTGCTTTACACAAAAGTGAGAAGATTCGCGAGGTGAAGGATGAAAGGAGGATAAAAAGCATGTTTTCCACCTAGAAGCTTTAAAGCACGCCTAATTTCTATGATTTCCAGTCAAAGGATTATCTTTTATATATATATATATATATATATATAAACGTGGTATTGTGGCTACTGAATATGACTTTTCTTACCGAGTTGCTCTCATTATGCATAAAACCGAGGAGAGACCTAAACATCGATAATAAGGTATTTTAGCATCTCTAACCAGAGTAATAACACACTCACCACCAAAGATTGTACCACAATCAATAGACAAAAGATCATACGATAGGTATAACAGAGGTATTAAAAGGTTCATTTTGCAAGCGGAAAAGAAATAATGGGCAGTAAACTACCTATTAAGTTTAATAGGTTAGAAGCATATAGAGAGTGGTATGAACGATCAGATGGTAATTATTGACTTGGAGAAAGAGATGAAGAAAATGGAGAAATCTGATGGAAGTATTCCAAAAGGTAGTTGTGGAGAGGATGGATCGAAGACTTAAACGGAATACTTAGCTGAATCAAGAGTAAGGTCAGATAGAAGACTTGACAGAAGAAGCTCAATCAATTGTCCAAAGTGCGATGATTTTTCCCCCTTTTCGTGTAACTTATTTAATACATAGTCTATCTAGAAGAGACTGTAAAGTGTGTCCAAGTAAAGGGAGTTGTTGTTGTTGACTGAAAAGCGTTTGCAAATGACATCAGTCTCCTAGTCGATCTCGGTAATCGTGTGGGATAGGGCACTGGGCCGCCGTTCGTAAGGTTCGAATCCCGACTGGGCATGGATGTTTGAAAACACACTCATATCATCGTGACGGGCCAAAGTATGTCCATAATTACTAAAATGACCAACATAAAATAAAGTTTACCCAGAGTTTTACACGAGTCTCCTTGATGTCAACTAGTAACATGTTAAGAAATTCTTATTGCAAAGTGTTATAAAGGCGTATACTATGAAAAACAAGTGAATCCGTCGATAAAAAAATGCCAAAGAGGTACAGGAGAAGGAAGATTCATTTGTACAGGGTACTTACTGAGCAGAGCATACTTTTAATGATGAAGAAAGACTGAGCATTTGAAACAGCACCGAAGAAACGGTCGGTGAAATGATTGTGCAGAAAGTGTGCATTGAAGCGACAGCTGTATTACAACTGAAGGATGCAACTGAATCTATAGTTGAAGGAAAACCAGGGGTACAGCTGCTAACAGTACTGAAGAAAACGTTCGAAAGGCTCAGAGAGCAGAACATGAGGGAGAAGTAAGAGGGTATTGATATAAAAGGTATGTAACAACCGATCGAGTTCTAACGATGATTCGAATGTCTATCAACTTGAATTTGATTTTTAATCTTTATTTATGGCCTTTAGGCATCTAAGGCTCAGGCCGGGAAAGGGGACGAGAAAGGATGCGGTAAGGCCTGGGCCTAAGTTAAAGGTACCATCCCGACATTCCCTTCGTGTGACTGTCGAAAACCCCTGGGAAAACCTCAGTCAGGATGGTCGGCCGCTGGGATGAAAAACCACGACCTCTTGAATGCTAAGCCAACGCTCTACCACTGAGCCACAGGTGCTCGCATACTATCAAATTGAATATACTCTATTCTTTTGTATCTTGTAGAGCAGCATACTCTATAAAAGAACCCGTAAATAAGCGTTATTCTAGATCATTTATGTATGATGATACACACCTGCGTCTTGAAACGACTTATCAGCACCACGTACTAGTAAATTCAAAGAAAACCCTGCGCTGGATTTTGCCCTGCTCACACCCACAGTGCTGCTTAATCACCTGAATGAAGTTTTAATTTTGTTATAATAACAGAACATAATGTTTTTTCAACAATAATGCAAACCACGCCCTTCTTATTAGAACACTCTGGTAAAAGAAACGAACCTTCAAATCCATAAAAAAAAAAAAACTGTAAATACGTTTTCGAAAGCCCAACGAAAGAAATTTAATCGTAGAAAAATTAGAACAGAAAAGTAGTTAGAATAACGAAGGTTTGACACGTTCTAGTAACTACATATCTGCCACAAGACGACGATATTGTCACTTGGCGTTCATGGTCACTGTAGCTATTGTGTGAAATATCAGCGGTACGAGTCAAAACTCGTTAATTAATGTATATTAAACAAAAGCCGAAACGCTAAGCAAATTAGACTAACTAATTTACGTGCATTCACTTTGACGCAAAGCAAAATTATGGGTTCGCGACATCGCTTGCACTGAACATTGTAACTGAAATCAAAATAAAAGAACTTTCCTGAAAATTCGTCCCTTATTCATAAACTTACATGTTCAACTACTTTCTACATACTAAACTTTTAACTGAAAGTTAGTAAACCCTTTTTGTTCATTTCCATTAAAAAAAAAAAAAAGCTCCAAGCTTCTTAAACTCAGAGTGATATTTGTGCCAGGTTATGTTATACAAGATTTAGTCTAAAAAAAACTTTTCTGGCAAAGTCTGAACAGTTACATAAGTAAAGAAAATGATACCGATGGCTATGACAAAAGCCGAACTATTAAATTAAAATATTTATGATTCACTGCATATTTTTGATGAACATATTTTGTATATTTCAGGTTGTAACAATAAATTCGAATCTCCACATTTCCAAACACTGAAGGTCAAAATACAGTCGGCGTTGGGCCACTTCCACTTAACGCACTTTCATAGAATACTTCAAAACAACCAGAATTTTAAGTGCAAGGAGATAGAGTGAAGCTCTAAACATACAGAATCTATTACAACAGAGACAAATTTTCATGGTAGAATAATTTCTGTTAATGTGGCCTTAAAACCTTTTATCCATTTAATTCACAGTAAGTCTCACGATCGTGTTGGTTATATTACTATTTCAGACAAAATTTCACACAGTCGGTGCCTGAAGAAGAAACGGACGCAACCTACCACTGAGCGCATATATTAAACTTATACCGAACTTGAAGCGACAGTGAGTTTTTATCAAAAATGAATATATTGCTATAGAAGTAGCTAAAATATATATTTAAACTTTGAAAATAACATCGCAGAACGAAGATGTGAGTAAAAATTTCGTATTGATAAAATTTGAGGGGGAATTCAGTTATCAGATGGCTATCGCACAACACAGCATTTGGAACATACAGTCAGTCTATGTTCGTTGTAACCAGATTTTGCCTTGCAAGGTGAAAATTTCACTTTGCACTAAGAAAACTAAATAAAAATAATTACACATATTTCTAACGGTACAAAAGAGTAACACTGAAAGTAATTTTGAATAAAATTTTACTTCTCAAAACTCAAATCTTCGAAAATTCAAAGTGTGAGGAAACCCAAAATTGCTTCTCTTAATTCTACCATAGAGACCGCAGATGAGAACAAACGAATCTTGTTTCCGAAATTGGATTTAAAGTTTCTTAGCTAAAATTTGTACCGGCGAAGGCGACTAAATATAATTTCATTAGCGGGCATCTGTACTTAACTGAGACAACTGAGTAAGCATAAACGATATATCGATATTTTCTAAAATCTCGTAATTTATAAATTTGGAGGTCTTCATGAACAACCACTGCACATACCCCTTCTTGCTCAGAGGTGAAAAAACAAATGCGCAACCCAAACAGACAATACTGGCAGGTTATGACTCAAGACAAGAAAGATCCCAATTCTCATATTTCCGTTCACAAACGGAAAGGTCAAGTTACCAAAAGTTCAAATGTGCAAAAATCAAACTATTTAAATAAGTTTATACAAATTTAATAAATATTAAAGAGTAAGGCTTTATTTTGGCGGGAAGATTCTGCCAATAGCAAATAACCACATACCTAAGATGAATCTTTGCTTCTCGTCCAATGACAACGGATAACACTGTATATGCAATGAGAAGATCTGTAATGTGCGAAAGATGCTACAAAAGTAGTTCGGGAAGAAAGAAACCTAGCCCCAGAATAAAGCACATAAAAAAGGCTATAATAAACACCTTTGCTTGAAAAAGAATAGGTGATGGTCAAAAGAGTATTAACAATCTGGAGATCAACACAGTAAAAATCTTTGCTTTGAAAATCGACGTAAATAAAACAAAACTGACCGGAAGTATATATAATGGAACGGAGTTTCAAGGCCGTTACAGTAGCCCGCTGCTATTGAACCTAAAACCTCCCGAATGAGAAGCCAAATGGCAATACTACTTTTGATTATAATACTTAGGTGATATAAGAGTAAAGATAAATAAATACAATTATGAACGTACATTATTAACAAGTAGCTAGAATCTGGGGTGCATATATTTCTTACATTAGCTTTAAGTAAGGTGAACTGGGTTCAGATGAACATTTTACATTTTTGGACATTATTCTACAATAGAATCCAAAGATGAATAGATGCGACATATGATCTCTGTCTCTAGAATTGAAGTTTCGGAAAATAAGAAAACGTGAACGAAAGTTTGAGGGGAAAAATTGAAAAACAAGTTGAAGTACGAGGACTTTCACGAATAGAAATAATTTATCATGCAATTACAAGGAAAGTAGGTTGAGGAAAGATTAATATTTCTTTCTCTTCACAATTCTCAGCAGTAGAAATTGTCTTTAAAGATATTAGCTATAATAGATAAATCATGAATTTATTACTTACACGCCCTTACATTATGTCTTTAGCTACTACAATGATCTCTTTCAAAAAATACCGGAAACATGCGTCAAAATTACTAAGAAAATTATTCACCCGAAATTCTTCGAATATTAACCTGGATAATGTTCAACAGGATTAAAAAATAGTATATCCAAATGAAAAAACAAAATAAAGGGATATACGAATGATCCATTAAAATGTTATCTAGATAACTGAACCAAGGATATTTGAAGATTTCAACAAATGAATATCAATCAATCAGTAAGTGGGGATGTGATTAATAAACTTTTTGTGTTCTACATATAATTTCTGAAGCAAGTGCTGCAAGCAAATATAATACGTTGATTGGTTTCATCGATTTATTTAGGATTTAACTCAAATAAATCGTAGAAGTAATAGGATGAATGAACCGCATGCCTATACTTCACCAAAGATTTAGTTCTTGGTAAATCTTACTTTAAAAATAATAATCTATTTCTCCTTCCTAGACGCTCCATACGCACGTCGGAACATTAATAATTTAAGGATAATATAAAGCAACGATCTCCAACAAAAGATGAACCATATCGAGGACCGACTGCAGTGCAATGTCATAAATGTCAGCGTTTAGGACATGTTCAAAATTCGTGTTTTAATTTACCCATGCCTCAAATGTGCTGTCTCCCATCTTACTGCTGATTGTCCAAAGAAGGCCAGAGACGAAGCGGCCACCTGTGTTCACTGCGGTGGTCCCCATCCAGCTAACTACCGGGGTTGTCCCACACTGCAAAAGCTGCTACAAAGACGAAAAGCCGGCCCGCCACCAAAAAGTGAAGATTCTGCCAGAAAGTCATCGCTGGGAGTTCCTGCTTCTTCAGATAAGAAGACACCTTCTTCTTCTCCAAAAGATTTGTGTACCTCATTGAAAGACTTTTTTCAGTTTTTCAAAGACCTTTCGTCTTCAGATTTGATTGACACTCTTACTCAAGATTTACAGCGTTTCAGTTCCGATGAGAATATGTTTGACAAAATTCCAATAGCCATTGAAATACTTCAAAACATTTTCTCAGCTATGCAAAAATAAACAGGATATTCATCACTGCAATTTAAGATAAACTTTTCATCATTTTCCATCTAATGTGATTCAAGGTCATCATTAACAACTGGCACCTTCTCTCTTTTTTTCAAAATTCTTTCACTTTAAAATCTATTCAATCATTTCATATACTTACTAGGACTGCGACAGTGGCGTCCTAATTGAATTTCAATTACTTTTCTCTCATACCGTCAAACAAAATCCATAGTGATGGCAGGGGCTCGAAAAAGCTCGGAACTTCTACTCCCAGTTTTCGAAACATGTCGGAAAGTCATTTTCGGCAACGGCAAAAGATGGCACCACTATCTTCGTATATGTCTAATACATTTTTATCGTTGCACGAAATTTCCTTGCTACTCCTATAAATTCAAGCTTAGAGAGTTCAAACTTTCAGGGAAGAAAGTTCATAACCAATTCAAGAGCATGATAGATCCCGATTTTTTATTTTTGTTTTCCTTCATTGTTGAAAACGCTTCATTGTTGTTGTGAATATAGCTTTTTTTCATTAAAAAAAAAGTTTTCTGTAGAGTAAAGAATCTTTTTGTACAAAAAGAAAACCTGTAACAATGAAGCTCTTTCAACAATGAACAAAAAAGAAAATTAAAAATCGGCATCAATCATGCTCTTGAATTGGTTATGAACTTTCTTCCCTGAAAGTTTGAACTCTCTAGACTTGAATTTGTAGGAGCAACAATGAAATTTTGTATAACAGCGAAAATACATTAGACATATACGGAGGTAGTGCTGCCATCTTTTGTTGGAGATCGTTGCTTTAGATTATCCTTAAGAAAGATATTGGAAATCACACATCTGAGTTTTCGTGCAGTATGATGAAGGTTGAAGAGTTTTAGGAAGTCGCCGTTCATCGTCTGTGTTGGAAAACACCACACAAGTAAATTAACAGCTGGGCGCATAAGCGTCGTCATGATGACCGTTCTATTTCTCGAGAGCCAATTTTTTTGCAGGAAAAATCCATACTACGAGGGAAGTTTACAGGAAAAGTACCTGACGTTAGCGAGATCACGTGTCCTATAACATCAACGCTGTACGTGTATGGCATTGGTAGTTCACAATCAGATGCATCTGGCACCATCACAGAATCTACCGCCTCGACGCGTGTGCTAAATCATCTCAGAACATCGAAAGCTAAGCTCCGCTGATAGGAGAATACACATGAGACGTTTGCAGTGCACATTTTTTTCCTTAAAAGATTCCCCACATCTCAATTCTCAGCTATCTCAGGCAATATCATCATCATTTGAACACGTCAATGCTGAAAAAATATCTTTCCACACATTGAGATAGTCAATGATATTACATACTGTTAAGTCTGATTAGTTTATTGTCTTTCGTTACCAGCTAATTTACATGAACAAATGCTTACACAACAACAGACTTTCTGAACGACATGTGTTACGGTGAAAGTGATTAACAGTTGGATTATTTTAACACATCATTACATAATCTCCATGATTTAGTGATAAACGCCACAAACTTTGGATCGGTACTGGAGGTAAAGCGGGTTTCAGTTCTGCTACTGGCATTCTCACAGGTATTCCAGGATTTTCAACAGTTTCAACACGCGAAGGCTGGAATGTTACCAAGGTTATATTTCCAGTACCTGTGTCCGTAAGTGCTCGCCGACGGACGCAATCCCTTCAGCTTGTGACGAGCTTTAGTCGCAGATGCCACTTCAGCTTATAATTGCAAAATAATAGAGAATTCCTCGAATATTTTACTAAACTGCCGCGAATTTTAAAAATTGCGTTTCCATCTTCCAACTTTTCACCTTCCTATTTTTTGTTGGCGCATATCGACTTATTTCAATGCAATAATTCCACACACCGCATCAATGAGTTGTTCTGTTGGTCCAAGTTTCTTCATTATATTATCTTCTCACACTCTAATTTTTTTAATTTGGTGTTTTGTTTGCTATCGAATACAATTTTTTTGGTCATTATATCAATAGATGACTTTCTAAAGGGATTAAATTGTACGAGAGAATGACCCAATCTGACATTACCAAATAAAATAACTTTAGAATTGAGTCACAGTTATTTCTGATGACAATTCGTACTGGACGATCACGATCACGCAAGGTTAAATGAGTGGTTAAAATGATTAAGTAGGCTATGCGAATTCCATGGAAATACGAACTTTCCTTAACAGGAATGTCAAACAAGGTTGATTTAATAACAAATATCAGTGCTACCACCTTAAGATGTTTCTAAACATTCTTATTGGTATTGCGATATGCATACTGTAAATTCACAAAAGACATTATACTGCAAGTGCAAAGCTCTAGGCATATGAGAGATGCATTTAAGTTGTGGCACTTCAAAAGTTTGACTTTATTGGGGCAATTTACATGCATAAACGCATAAATAGCTTGCTTCATCGTCAGGACTCGTAGCGAAGTTCTGTAATGCAGCTGTTGCGGAAGCAAAATAGATTGATGGAGAACTGTATGCCCTGCACTCTGCTTCCAATTCAAACTTATCCCGCCTTTAGAACCCACAGGAAGTAGATATCCTCGATTACGACGAAAAATCACGATTTCAATCAATAAACTTTGCCTTTATCGACGAAAATAATTTCCAATGAATTCAAAGTATTTCTAACAACCGCGAGAGTATGAGGTCTCCCAATTCCCAAAGTCAATTGCGTAATTCGGAATTTTGAAGATATTCAAAAGTTTCGAAATTCTCTCTTTCCGAAATTCCGAACAGTCCTACCTAGAATAGGATGTCTTCTCAATAAGAAAAGGCCTAGAGACGTAAAGAACTGGTAATCTGTGAGCAATGTCTACACCTGAACACCATGTTTACTGGCCAACTTCTGCTTCTTTATATAAACAATTTATCATGCATTTTTCATGCTCTTATTGCGTTGTGATGGTTGAATCAGTTCTTGAATGAATAATGGATCAGGATCACTATACCCTGATCGTAACTTCTTCGGGTATAGAGATGGTTTCGTCAGTACCCTAGGCGTATCTGCAACCAATCCTAGTAAATAACGATTCACATTTTAATCTTTCACGTTCATGGGCTTTACAGTATCTAAAGCACGTCTTGGACGAGAAATCAACTTTGCCCATGGAATAAGTAAAGGGACGATATCAGCCTTATTCAATATTCCATTTCGGTATTCTCCTGTTATGACAGAAAAAACAGGGGTGCTAGCCTCGGTGTTTTGCTCCTCTGTCATCCTGACTAACTTGAGCACAGAATGTATTCTTTGAACTACAAGGTATAAAGAAATTACAAGTTTATGCAGCTCAATGGGTTACAACGATCTCAGTAAGTTCTTTACTTGGACATGTTATCACAGCTCTTGAATTCCTTTAGATATTTTTACGACCAAACAATCTGATTATTTATAATGTTATAGAAAAAAGATTTGAAACTCAAATAGCTCAAACTCTACATGGCCAAAAACTGCAAGTCCATAGAACTTTATTGTATCCCTCCTTACTTCCATTCCACAATGGTTACCAGTAAAATAAAATCTTTTATTATTTCACTCTCTCTTTCTTTTTAAGTTCCTGGAGCAGAAAAAGATTTCACTCCCAGGAAGCTCATTTACCAAGTTCTCTTGATATTTTCTGAGATTAGCTACAAGACAGGCATTTGGGATGTCTGGATTGGTGCCCGGACGCTATCTTCTGACTGCGACAACATTATCTCTTGATTGGGCGTCTGGAAGACGGGAAAGGGCGAAAAGAAGGATTCCAACATTACTCTCCCCTTCTCTATAGGGAATTTCTGGACCTCTCCCGTACAATGTGATTTGGCGATGGAAATAACAAAGGAAAAGAGTTTCTTCTATGTAAGTTCCTCTCAAAAATACACAGTTCTTAAATGTAAACTCTGTTCATATATTCACTACATCAAGGCCAATGTTCATTGGCCAGAATCAACTTCGACACCCACATAAATATAATAAAGAGAACTCAGCTTCTATTGTTTAACAAACAAGTGAAAATCGTTTTGTATTTAATGAATGTTACTACTATACATGCATACTGTATCACGGCTGATGCATTATTTTCCATGATTTGTCATGTTTAGGTCAACGTTATTGATGCGACGACTTCAATTCACACATTACTGATAAATAAGACACGCAACCCATTTTTGTTATACCGAATCAAGAAGACTGGTTTGTACTGTGCTTCGTTTCGCTACACCACATTTCCATTTTTAAGTTTCTTTTTCCTTTACATCTACAGGCAATTTGATGTTATGTTGATATGTAAATTTTTGGCAGATGAGGGGAAGGGGACAGACACGAGAGTGGAAAAAAATGTTTCGGAAAAACAAAGCCATTAAGCATGGTTTCTGCTACGAATTCTACCTACTACAAATACAAGGAATATGACCTATATAATGTAAAGTTATCTACAAAATTAAAGCTTTAACTATCTTTATTGTCTTATAAAAATCTACGAACTTAGCATCATACCTTTTCCAGACAGCAACCCTTATCATTAACATTTTCTTCATTACTTTTCCTTTCTCTTTTTCATGCTGTCTTAAAGAAAAACTTTCAAGGCAAAATTTTCTACAAGATAGCAGAGGGAATTCGTTGATGAGGACACAAGAAAACGAGAAAAGTGATTAATGTACCGACACGGCCGCTCCATGCTTCATCACAAACTCCTCCGTAGAAAAGGCTTTTCCTCCAACCACATGATAAATTGAGAGGAGAGGAAAAGAAACTCCTAGTTATTTCTGCCTCTCTTTAAACTACATTCTGTATGCAGAAAGAAGCATAGAAACACACTGACAAGATCATCATACACTAAATATTATTAAAAGAGATTAACTCATTTTCCCATTTTGCTTCACAAAGAAGGAAAGAAAAATAAGAGCGTTTTAAATGTGTAGGATCCATTGTGCCTTACCTTAAATCAGGACATTGTTACAGACAATTTTCTCCGCCATTTTTTTTATTATTATTCTTTGTCTATTATTTTACCAATAGTACAGTACAAATTGCATTCGGGAAGTCGTAATGTTATTGTCAAGATAAGAAGTATGTAACTAACTTTTACATATTATTAATGGGGAGTCGCCGTGGCTCAGGCGAAAGTGCGTCCGGCTACGAATCGGGCGACCAGATTCGAATTCCGGTCAGGACGCTGGAGACTATTCTCGCAGTGTTTCCATGTCTGGCGCTCTAAGGTTCACTCATCCTCCTATAGCAAATTGAGTTCCAGAGTGTCCTTGGTAATGCTGGGCACCATGGTGTAACGTACCTCCATCACAAAAAAAAGTTAAGAAAAAGTATGCAGAAATTTTCGTTCAAGAATTTTGGAAAATGTCAATTAATATTGCTGTTTTGAGAGTAGAAATTATGTAAGACATCGTAATAATCCACTTGTGTATGCAGTGTTATATACAACACCATTTGCGAAGGAAAGCCAAGTAACTGTGTATGTAATGGGACGCATGTCTCTTTAGTAGTCCAACAATAGAGGGCAGGCGATGTACACTAGCCGGAAGTAATGATGAGCTAGAGTTGCCAATAAGGATCTACACATATTTACAAGTACAAATTGTGTTGGGATAATGTTGGTCTATATCATATAGACTATATGATAAACTCTTTATAAACTATATCATCTGATAAACCATTTCATATGTTTTTCAGAGGTTGCAGTCGTTGCTGAGAGATTGTGAATGGAACTAGGGTCCACAAGCACACTGGTCAGATCCTCTCGCCACTTAGCTACGAAGGCAGTTGGTGTTTATGGCTTTCCGAGTGATATTTATAGGATTTTACTGCGCACGAGGTTAATGATTAACATGTAGATTTTACTACGAGGAATGTCTGGAGAAAAAAAAAGAAGAGATACGTTTGCTACTGTGTAAAGATTTATACCTAACTTAATTCCTATTTTCGCCAATGCAATCATGTCATTCTCGATCCACAAGTTTACAGTTCACAGTGTAAAAGCAACATAAACACTCAAAATGGTGGGGCGTTCAGTGACAAGCAAATAACAATCCTCCTGTTATTGGATTATAAAATATCCAACCAAGGCTTAAACTTCATCCACAAAAGTACGTAACCTCAAAATGGCCAGTTTAGCTTACACTTCGATCAGAAATTGACCGAATTTTAAGCGTAAAATAAGTTGAACGTTCACCGATGAAACACTTTGGCCAGTTTCAGCCAATTTTCAGTTACCATTAAGCCATTACAAAGAAAATGTTAAACTTTAAAATGGAGTTAAGGTTACCAGTCTTTCCACTAAAGGGCTTACACTATATCCACATTTAAGAGTAAATACAACAAAACGCTCATTTTCGACTTTTGTTTCTCCATAAAGCGGAGTAACTTTCATCCATTTCGTGTTTCCATTTTTTACAGTGTATGGGCTATGATGTTCCATGAAGTTATGTCGCTGGGCAGCTACTTTACGTCTCATTTCCTTCTCAACAACAACATACCTGCCTGATCATTCTCAAAAACACTTTGTAATGAAGTATCACGCTTTCACGTTCATCCGAATAACAAGAAATTAGAGGACTTTTGCTTGTGAGAAAATACATAGTAATTTTGAACTGAACATGCCCAATATACACAAGTCATTGAGTACACAAGATTGTCTCTACGATGCTTGCTGGTGTATAAACTTTCTTCGCGTTTTCGGGATAAGAAGATATTGGACTGGTGAAGTCCGATCGCTGCGTAGGTTATGATATTATTTCGTGCAACTCTGGAAAGATAAATTTTTAACTAACGTTTCCAAGAGAACACATATAACAAAGAAATCTCTTTTTATTAATATTTAAATCTCCATTAGTGGCAAGAAGTAAAAGTTAAATAGTGGATATAGTTTGAAATAAATAACTAACCAGTTAAGTGTGCATGGGAGAAAAAAAAAGCCTTCTCAATATATTCACACAGGTATAAGCCATTGAAAGTGTACACAGAGGGAGAAACCCATCGTGAAAACTTCATTAAGGAACTAATTTCATTTTCTATAATATTTCAAGTTGCTATTTT
>JAGDQP010003758.1:0-10856 GCA_022664845.1 Lepisma saccharinum
CAAGTACTTTTCGCTATTTCATACACAAATTAATGTGCTCGCTCACCAACGTGGAAGCAGAAAAGTAGTTCCAAGTACTTTTTGCTATTTCATGCACGGTTTAATGTGCTCGCTGTCCAACGTGGAAGCAGCCAAGTAGTTCCAAGTACTTTTCGCTATTTCACTCTAATTTAATACTTCCATGACTCGAAACTTTGTTATACACTGTGTATTTTAAGTTACAACACTTTCACATGCGTTGGAAAAGATTACATTGTTTTGTGACGTATAGTAAAGTGTACCCAGATACTTCTGTGTTTAGCATCTTTGAACTTCCTACATACAGTAAATAGAAACTCGACCTTTCCACATAAATTATGAGCATCTCAGTGGCACTTTAAATATTAATATCCTACTGCTTCTAAATACAATACGAACTTTATTAGGAATTATAGTAAACCCTCTGTATCAATTTCTATTGCGATAGTGATTGTACAAAAACTACAGAAGAAACATCAGGTACACTTTACCTCAGCAAGATGCGATGGAATTTCTTGTAGCGATACTTTATTTTATTTTTTGATTTTGATTTTCTGATAATATCTTTATTTCGCATCATAAAAACAAGGGCTTAAAAATTCCCTGCTCCATGTTCACATTTTAATTTTTAGCATTCCGGAAGCACAGTTATCACGTGTTCAAGTCACCAGCGATGTGATTGGTAGATCACTGCGTTGAATTCAATAATAATAGGACAGGTTCTAAATAGGACGAATTGGATGAGAAGACTTAAATTCAAGAGATTTCCTGTGTGGAGTCTCTGACTCCTGACGTCATTTTCATCCAATTGCTTGTTCAACGCTCTTGTTCAAGCTTTATTGAATCGTGTACGAGGGGCTTAAAAGAACAACATCAATGTATTTTTACGAATCAGAGTGAGAGTTTGCACAAGATGTAGTATACATTATACCGCCACATTTTACCAGTCTGTCAAATTATTTTGGTTGTAGGTGGATCAACCATGTAACTGTAGATATCATGTAAACTTCTGTTCATTTGATAAGAAAGAAAATTTCCCTGTATCTAATGTAGTTTTCATTTGGCAAGAAAGACAAGAAGTCCTTTACTAAATTGGGAAACCTGTAAATTGTATCACACGGTAATAGTTTAAAATACGGTGTGGATGAATACCATTTTACTTTCTGTACAGAAACTATGGCCACTGACTAAGAATTTGTCTATTATCTCGTCAGTCTGGGACTTGGAACACCAGAGGCAGGCACTATGGGTTTGCTCTTAGACCAGCACTTCCTGGTTGTGATTATTTTTACCTGTTCCTGATTGATTTGGTACTTGGAACAAGGATGGGAAAATGAGGATAGGCACATCGAACATACTTGTGGACAAAAGTACTTTTCCAGAAAAAAAACGGCACTTAGAAAGTTTGACATTTACACTCTAACTATCCTGCGATATTTAAAAAATACATTAGCATTCCAAGAAATAATGTATAACACATTCAAAGTCTTTACTTTCAGCTTGAATTCAACGGCATTGAAGTTTTGTCTGTGACTGTAGAAGCAGAAGACAAAAATGACGTAGAAGAGAATGTTTTCTACACTAGATGGCAGCAAGTGCACCGGTATCTTTCAAATGGCTTAGATTTCATGGCTGATAAATCCGTAATAGTTAAGATAACTGAGTTACAACACATTCCTTTCTATTACAAAATCAAGGTAAAAAACACGTTTTTCAAAATTAGTAGATATTGCTGTACAAAGAGATTTATAAGCCTATATTGTTGTTCCTTAATTATTGAAATAGCTTAGAAACGTTCTAACACATAACACTTTCGTTGTTAATGTTGAATGGTGATTCATTCTGAAGTCTTTACACTTTAGTTTCAACTTTATATTATCTATAATTCGAACTCACGACACAGCTGTTGTGAATGTTTTGTTTGATACGACACCATTATTCCAGTGAATGCAAACTTCCTGGAACGAACGTATAATGGATTTTGATGATATTGGATACTATTTGAAATGTAGTGTTAATTTCATTAAGGTAATATGTAACAGGTATTAATAGATCTTACATGGTTAGGTACTATCGATTAGGTGGATGTTTAGAACTCTTCCCACTATACTTTCAAATACAGTTCTAATGTCTATGAGTTAGGCGAAAATAGGTTATTTCTACTAGTGTTTAGCAATTGTGTCTAAAAATTAAAATTGCATTTGCTATTTCAACCTTGCACTGTGTAAAGATGTCAATGAATTAAGACGAAACCTTGGCCAAAACAAATCTTGAAATTTTGCACTACATTTTATAATAATATCAAACTAAGGTTGAATACTTTGAAGGATGTTGTGAAAATTTTCTTTGACATTGCAACTTTAACTTCCTTAAAATATTTCTTTTGCTCACGCATTTTTCTTTCCCTAGACCAGAATAGTTAATTAAGGGTACTTAAAAAGGGGGCCAATTCAAGCCTACACTGCAAAATCTTTACCTTTGAATAGTGGGTACAAAATGTCAATTTTTGAGAGGCAGTGGCGATTGGGTTTAGAGGGGCGATTCTTTGCCTCCCTGTTCTTGGAAGGGAAGAGATTAATAGAAGCATAAACGAAGGTAAAATATGAATCCCTGTGCCCGTCACTGATTCTAAAAAATTGTGGGTACATTATACCGCTTATTTTTAAAAGGAAGTGACGGACCCAGATTCATATTTTACATTCGTTTCTGTTTTTATTAATCTGTTCCTTCCCAAGAACTGGGAGGCAAGGGAATCTCTCTCTCTAAACCCAACCCTGGGTTCGCCACTGCCTCTACAAATGGGTAATCATTTTTATGCTTTTTATGTGGAGTATTAAACGCCGCGATAGTCTGTACTTAGTAACCACTAAAGAAAAGTTTACACGGTTTAATCGCTTGGTGACAAGAACGGATATTTTTTATTTAACAATCTAGGTGCGGAATAACAATGAGGAAGAGATTAATGGAACGGTTCGTATTTTTATGTCACCAAAATCTGATGAAAATGGACAGAAATTTTTGTTCAAAGATCAAAAGGATTTTATGATTGAACTCGATAAATTCTGGTATACATGTAAGTACATACATATGTGTGTGTCTATAGATGTATTCTTGTGTTTTTGTTACTTCTCATAACTAGTGTACGAGTAACAGAGACCAATTGCAAGTGATATAATAAATATGGCAATTGTGTTTAAAAGTCCATATTTGTAAAGGGATTAGAAAATTAAAGTTGGATATGAAATAATACATTGAAATCCCCACTCAATAAAACCACCTAATAAAACAGACCCAAATCAGCTCCATATTACAGAATTTCCACGACGAGCTATTGTATTCCCTATTTGAGGTAACGCCCCACAGTTTCAGCAGCAGTCTATATTTACGTCTCATATCTGGATGTTCATATGAGCCATGGCCCGAACGAACCTTTCTGCTTAGTTTTACATGTTTTTTCTTGAGGGCTGAACATTGACAAGTCCATGGAGAGGAAGCCAGCGTAATGCTCTTTAAAGCATGTTGTAGAAGTGAATTCATCGTCTTGTAGGTACGCGATGACCATGAATGAAGAAAGATAGTCGCCAATTTAGTATATATTCAAGACCGCACAGAAGCTAATACAAATTGCCAGTTTAGTAAACCCCAAACCACTACTCAAACTGAAACAAGTTCTTGTTGAAGTACTGAATTTGTAGCTTTGTTGAATTTGAATCGGCCCGGCATGAATTATACGGTTCTCATCTGACCGAGCAATCCGTCGATATTCCTCCAAGATCAAGTATTGTTGTCCTGGAAACTACACTAAGCAAAGAATCCTTTTTCTGTGGAGGGTCATCAGTTTTCTTAACCCAAAGGCGGTATTACACAAGTATCCTGCGCAGGATGCTGACCCACCAATGTGCTCGTGTAATTGATATAGTTACATGCTGCAGATATATCAGATGTGCTTGAAAACTTAATGTAGATTTTGCAGCAGGCTGCTAGGTATGATAAGTTTTCAGCTTGCTGACTATAACGCAATTTACTGTTCGATGGACTTGGTCAGTTCATATAAAAACTGATTTGTCCTTGTTTCTTTTGGTTAGAGAACGTCACCATAAGATATATCGTAATAATATAGGATACATATTGTAAAAATATCGTAATGATTTGCAGTAAATATACTTACAATGCTCTAATTTCACATAGATATTGTTCATAACATATGTGTAAAAACTTTACATTCCTTACTTCAATACGTAGAACTATTTCTGAAGATTACAAGTCTTCTTCGACGTCATATTGAATTATGTAAACATTGTAACAAACGAGAGTACTAAATCAATGTAGCCAGAACGTATCTTAAAATAGTCTAACTTCTCATATCACTACAGTATTGAGGTGCTCATACGTCACTGGTACAAGTGTTTCAATGTAGGCGGTGGTTATTTGGATATATAAAACTGATTGCTACCTAAGCACTTCATGCAATTTTATTTCATTGGTTCTATTACAGGCCGCGGTGGCTCAGTGGTAGAACCATCATCTCTGGTGCTTGGCATTCTTAGTTCTATCTCGGCACATGCTATGTAGGCTTTGTGGTGGGCAAACACTATATGCTTAAATTTTTCCGGGGGGTTCCCCGTTTCCTCCTACTTTCTTCATTCCTCCAACTCTCCTATCATCAACCATTCGTCCTGAGCCAAAGTTCGATATAGGCATTAAATGAAATGGAAATTCAGTTGTTTCGAAACTGGCACTCTATCGGAAAATGAAGCTTTTAAATTGACTTCATGCTGCGTAAGTGCGTCCAATAATCTTGAACTCTTATTCGACGAGATTATTGATGCGACAGGTAAATTTAAGGAAATTAAAATAAAACATGTAATCGTAATGTAGTAATTAATTATAATATTATTTTATTTTTAGTAAAAGCGAAGGACACTACAGTCATTGAACGAAGCTCAAAGGAGTCATCCGTGTCAGTGTCTAGTGAGGATAGCTTTGAAAACATAAAAAACCCAGATTCTAATGCTGTCTATTACTGTAAGTGCAACTGGCCTCAACACTTACTGATTCCGAAAGGGACTTCTGAAGGTTTCCCAGCTGAACTGTTCGTAATGATATCCAATTCGAAGTATGATCAGGTGAGTATAGAGGGATACACTGAACTGTTAGCTTCTGTAACACAAGAATTGCTAACCACAGTAAGATAACATCTCTAAAAAGACCGAAATTTTCAGAGCAAACTAAATATACTGTTTCACTGTTTTCTTGTTGGTACAAAACATATGAGGGATAGATTTATTGCCTTTGAAGTAAACTGTTACGTTGATTCCTATTTGTGCTGTTTTACTATGTTCTAACTAGATTACTAATCTTTTACACAATCTAAAGTTAGGTTAAATTAGGCTATGAAGGTTACATATTACATTCAATCCTTGTCAAGGAATGGGCAATCATTCACATCAAAATGCATGTCGTAACTACCCTTTAGTATTACCTAATGTTATGTGGACACTTAAAAGTAGTTATGATACAAAATAAAATAGCAAACACGAACCAAATTTGATATTTTATACTTTCTTATTCATTAGATACACGCGTGTAATGAGATATTACTCACACGGGTCTGACAACAAATAACTCATAGTGTTCATTCACCTTAGCAGGTATGATGTGGAAAAGGTACTTCGGCTTCTCTTTGGAAACTCCCCCGAATCATTCAAAAGAGTGAAGGATGTTAGACTGGATTTGGTTAGCTTATCTTAGTTCGTTTAAGTCGTATTTAACTGGGCTCCACGCATTTAGACCTACGGAATCAGATCCGAAATAATGTAGTAACGATGGTCATTTTTCGTCCGGGGGAGTATCCAAAGAGCATCCGGTACTTCTTTCGGAAAGACCAGACAATGAACAAAGTCTTCCCTCGTATATATACACGAGTAAATAACCGTTATCAGCAAGATTTATTTAAAATTATCCTTTTCTTTTGTATCCACAGATTGAACAAGAAATTGCTAATTATGAATGCCGTGCAGCTCACAGTTATTGTGGTGTTCCAGAAGGACTTTATCCAGATAAACGAGCGATGGGATTTCCTTTCGATCGCCTGCCAGAAGACGAATCTCTTACTCTAGAAAACTTCCTTACTTCAAATATGAAAGTACAAGACGTCACAATAAAATTTTCTGATGTTGTACAACCTCCGGTAAATAAATACTGAAATTGGATAGTTAAATTGTTTGTATCGAATATGGATAAAATTAGAACAACTCTTATGGCTTTGAAATTTTGATAAAACTCCTGTTTTCTTTTCTGAAGACAGCACTAAAGATTCAAATGTGTTGAAAATACGATCAAAGTAGTCTTTAGTTGTTTTTCTATCTTGGAGTGGACGAACAGAGAACATTACAACATACATTCTACACACAAAAATAATAGGGTTGGAATAACCATAAAAGCCTATTTGTCATAGTTGAAATTGGGACTGCAATACTATGGGTTGCAAATACAATACAAGTCTCCCGAGTCGGGTATGATCATTATGACAATACACATGGTTAGGTGTATTGTATACTTACAATACTGTGAACAATATTTTGTAGAGAGATTACTATTTGAAGTTAAATTAGCAAGTTGTTTTGTTAGCATTATAGCTAATTATACAACAATATAAAGTTGCATTGTCAGTGGTATAATTATGTCTGACCATACTATATACTTACAATTGTAAGAAATTAACGCAGGGTACCATACAGCAGCGTTTCTTTAACTGTGGTCCCTGGTCCGCGGGGTCTGCCCTTGTGGTCCTCTGAGTCTAGACTAGATTAAGTATTCGTGAAAAAATAAGATTAAGAGATCTAGTTCAAAAGAATTTCGTATCACACAAGTATAGTTGAAAAACAGACAGAATAATTTTCCATAAGAATACAATGACTATTCGAAACTTGGAGAATTGCACGATCGCTCTTACTTTGTACTGTTCCTGATCGGTAGGTCTTTTGTGGGTGAAGTACCAGATGTATAAGCTTAAATCCGCTGTTTTTTAGTCAGCAAAACACATGGTGTGTTCATAGAAAGCACAAAGCAAGTTATTCAAAGTACTTTTCCTCGCTAGCTACACATTTTGCCCACCTCTCGGGCAATTTGTGTATACCACGCCAAAAAACGTCCTGCTCTTTCGAGCCAAACCACTCGTCAAGCCATTTTCGGACGTCTGCATACGAATCGAAGTACTGCTCAGTGAGGGCGTGGCCCATCAACGCAAACAGATGGTAGTCTGTAGAGGCCAAGTCTGGTGAATAAGCGGGATGGGGCAGCAACTCCCGCTGAAGTGGCTCCAACTAGTTTTGGACCACTTTTGACGTGTGCGATGGGGCGTTGTCGTGGAGGAAAATCAGCTTGTCATGTCTTTGTTGATACTCCGGCCTTTTTCAAACAGCACGGTGCACGTTGATCAGTTTTTGGTGGTAGCGGTGGGCATTGACAGTTTAACCCGGTTGCAACAGCTCAAAGTAGACAATACCCTGTTGATCCCACCAAACACACAGCATCGTCTTCCGTCCGAAGCTATTTGGTCTCGAGGAGGATGATGATGATGATTGGCCGGGATCAACCCACTATTTCTGGCGTTTTGGATTCTCGAAATATATCCACTTTTCATCGCCCGTCACAATCGGATGCAGGAACGACTTTCTTCTTTGTCTGGCGAGCAAAATTTCGCATGTGTGTTGGCGTCTCTCCAGCTGCCGATTCATGCGGAACCAATTTTCCAATCTGATACTTATCTATTAGTTTTCTCTGTGACGTTTAAGATAAATATACGTAATTTTCTTAATGAAAAGCTACTTCCAGTTCATTGATTTTTAATCGACAATTAAATATCTATCGCAATCTTAAATGACATCGATAAGGTAATGAAGTTTAAACAGTTTACGATAGAATGTATTTTGAACATATCTGTCACTCTCATTAGAGAATGTACATGTTTTAGTAAATGGGATATTATTTCCTTTATCGGGAGATGCTGTAAAGATGGAAACATTGAAGGAAATACACATTTTCTTCTGAACCAGTTAATAGTATTATTTTATTCGTGTTCTCCAAGAGCTTATCTCAACTATATACTGTTGGCTAAGAAATTTATACAGGGTGTTGCAATATAACACGAATGAAACCAGCTGACAAAATTCTTGACGTGCAAGTAAGATAAAAAGTTAGGACCATCAAGGCTGCACAAATGCTTTGTTTCGAGGCTATATAGGCTTCCGAAAGCATAGAAAAATTAAGCCAGCACCATTAACCTGTCAAGCCGGTTTGCCGTACAATGTACGCCACAAAAAACAGCTTCTTTTTGCGGTATGCGTACGCAAGATTTAATACTTTCGTAACCTTGAGTGTTCTGCCATCTATTGACAAGTTATCGTAATTAAGCATATTCAATCACTAGAGGTGGTTCGTCTCTACTGCCATCTGTTAGTTTTGCCAACTTCATGAAAAGATTTTTTTGCTGGCATCCAAATTATATATTTTTTGGTACTTACAATTACCACCACATGCAGAGACCGACGGGAATTTTAATTCTAGCTTGAGTGGTTAACAGTAAAACTCTCGAAATTGTTGGAGACACCAGTGGTCAGCCATTTTTCACATAAATATTATTAAAACAAAATCTACGTCATAAAATGTGTATAAAATTATTTCCAATTTTAAGACAGTTTTAACTTGATATTTAAATTTTAGCAGCCGTGGAAAGTGACTTTATATACCGCAAAGTATTTGGCTTTTCTATTTAGCTTAGATGCCGGGAATATTAGGCTATTTGAGAGTTAAGCACAGTGTCATAAGATTTAGGGCAAAACTATCACTTTTTAATAATTTAAGACAGAAACTGTTCCTCCAGCTGATTAAATATTCTGTTTTGACTTTATATATATTCTTCACGAATATTCCTGTTGTTGATCAGGGTGACTGTTCTTATCCAATTTTGTTATGCTTTTACATGTTTCTTTTTTTTTCTAATAATCTAACAGTCTTGTTAACAGCACATTAGGTTTAGATTTGATTGAATTTAAAAATGGATAGATATTATCGCGCAAAACGCAGAAGGGCGTAAGTGTACAATTCTGCATTTTTCTGTCAATGTACAAATACGTGACAAATGATATAGATATATGTGAAACTAAACATCTGTTCTTCGTAAATAACTACCCAGAAATTTGTCAGTAAAGCTCAAATGGCAACAAAGTTATTGGTAACTTTCAAGAATAAGCTTTCCAACACTTCTTTAAATTTAGTAAATCTAACTTCAACGATATAGAAATGTAAACACTGAATTTCTGATATACTTCAATGATAATTAAGCGTTTCTTAATTTAAAAGTACTTCTTTTTTTTGCGAATATTTCCCTTCCTTCTGACACGTGTCCGAAAACTGGTACATACCTGGCTAACCACTAGTACATATCTGGCTGACCATTGGTGCAGAGTGGACAAGAACTGGTACATGCCTGGCTGACCCCTGATACGGAGTGAACAACTGGTACATATCTGGCTGACCATTGGTTCAGAGGGGACGACACCTGATACATACCTGACCGACCACTGGTTCAGAATGGACAACAACTGGTACAAGTTACTTATTTTCATAAAAGTACGAAATACATGTAAACTTTTTGACTTAGTAATATTTTATTTCAGCTGCGAAAGATTTAAAGAATGGAAGAGTGCAAGTCTAATTTTTTCGCTAAAAGAAGAAATCTGGAAACAAAATAAGTGAACGAGTCCCTTAATTGGCCTACTACTGGTGCCCTCACCTTATATTTGATTTATTTAATACATTACAGTGTTATAATTAAATAAAACTAGTGATCCTTGTTAACGTCGATACATATTTCACTTGTCTTCTCACACACATGTCTATACAAGACGCATCTTCAAAATGTGAGAAACTTCACCGACGAATTCCTGACATCAAAACAAGGAAATAAGTTCATGTAAACATGGGTCCTATCCCACTTAGTTTCCATAATACAGGGTTTCCAACTTGGATAATGCTATCTACTCCGCGTCATTAATAATTCACGATAAATCAGGAACGAGGCATGGGGAAAAAAATGTTTGAGGCAGTAGATTTGTAACAATATAGTTCATATTAGAAGGCAAACTCATAGTCAGGAGCATGTGTAAAGGGATTAGTTGCTTGATTTTCGTGAACAGCACAATCTTCAAATTCTTTACCTTATCCTATCTCGGTCTGAGTCATATATGCCTATAGACCACGAATAAATTTTTAAACGTGATTTATCTTGGAAATTATCATTTTACTTCGGAAAATTAACCCCGTATCTTATCCTCAGTTGGAAACACTGCACTCCTTTCTTCAGATGCGATATTAATCATCATTCGGGAATACCAACTATGCAAAAAAAAAACTTACTGTCCATTAAAGTATTTATAAAAGGTTGTAAACACAATCTGAAAACGTGAAATTTTGCCTCCCAATATGCACAATACTGTTACAAATATACTTCCTCAAACAACACTTTCCTTTCATACATCGCTCCTGATGTATCGTGTTTTATTTATGTCTGGTGGTAGATTGCACTCTTCAAGTTGGAGAACCTGTATCTCAAACGAATCTGAATAAGACTCATGTTTATATGAATTTATTTTCTTGCTTTTGTGTCAGGAATTGGTCGGTGAAGTTTGTGCCACATATTAATAAACACCCTGTATAGACATTTATTTACTTATGTTTATCACCACATGTTGCTACTGCCAAAGCTCGTCTCATGTAGGATGAATTACGTCTCTCGGCGAACACCACCTGAAACAAGGATGAAGATGGTACAGACC
>JAGDQP010003758.1:10956-45510 GCA_022664845.1 Lepisma saccharinum
TACTATGAGGTCTATGGCAGAGCTACCTAGCGGACGGATTCAAAATCACGTGCTCTGAACGAAAATCCATTAGTTTTAGCGTAGCCAGAAATGGGGAATCATGATAAGTCTATCTATTATGAGGTCTATGGTAGAACTGACAACACCATGGGAAGTCAGTATGGTAGGCAGGACTCTAATCTTTGTGCATCCGCAATGTTGATTTTAAGTCCGAGACTGTAATCACTGGGCCACTAGACACAGATGGTTATCCAATTCTCATTATGGTCTCTTACACAAACGTACACATACGATTTTGATATTTATCTGACAAATTTCATTGAAGGGATGTTGTCCTTAAAGGTGTAGATCACCCGCGCCATCTTGGTATGACCTTTCCATTAATTTGCATGGGAGTTGTTTTACTAGTCTTGTGTCTCACGAGCGTAATTTTTAACTTCTGTTTCGCCTAGTGTTTCGTCATGTTTTCTTTGACTTATGCTATTATATAGAAATGCAATATTTTAGACACGAACAGTATAATTTCCTGTTGACATATTGTGATTTATATGGGAAACTATTAATAATACATTATACTCATTTATTTGAAGTAACTTCACAAATCAAAACTCTACAAGAGTCAAAATAATAATAAACGCAAATTTCGTGAAAGCTGAACTTGGATATTCTACTACTAAGAGTCATAAAATGAGTAAAACAGTTCCCATGTAAATCAATGGAAAGGTCATACCAAGATGGAGGGGGTGATCTACACCGTTAACGTAGCATTCGTGAAATAAATGTTATAATTCCTGTGTACAAATGGTGAGTGCGTGTCTACAATTAACGTGCACAAACTATGCAGACAGATTGACGCGTTTTTATTCGAATTTACCTTGTTTGAGATGTTGAGGCTTTATATAAGCGACTGTTAATAGCTCCGGAGCTGTTTGTTCACAAAGGCTGGGAACGTGTGAACATTTGTACACAAGGGATGAACAAAACATTAGGACAGTTTTTAGATATTTTTGTTGTAGAGATGCTGTCGTTAACTTAGTATCAGACCCATAGCCACTTTCCCTAGCGCACCTACTAATAGTTTGCATACATGTTTGAAAATTAAACATATACTTTATAAAATTCAAGGTCAAACGATGAGACATGTTTTCACTCGACCTTTCTGAAACCATTTTAGGTTTAAAAAAAAGAATTCAATAAAATATATTATGGAATTAAATTTTATTGCAGAAAATTTACAGTATTTCAAAGTACAGATTTAACACTAATATTTGGTACACAACAAGGAATTATCTTTGGTTCTTTTTTGGTTTAAAAATAAATTTTAAACAGCATATCTAGATTGCATTATTTGAGGAATAAATTTAATTTGTACATCTTGCAGTCTCATGTTTGGTCTCAAGAATTCTTGCATTGTCATGAATGGTCGCGGACCTAAACGATCAAATGGGAAGCCCATTGGTCGTCTGTCAGGGTAAGAGAAGTCTGGATTTCCACAAAATGCTGAGCCAAAAGCAGGTCTTGATCCAGAAGGCTGTGGAAAAATAAAGTTGTGTTAATTTGTCTTCACATTACGCGATCTTAACTAAACCTCTGCTGAGGATATATCTATTCCTACCTTGTATGTACACAATACCAGGAAACTTTAACGAGAATGTGAAACAAGAGTTATAAAATATAAGAGTAGAAATGTTAAACGTTCTAAGCGCCAAATTTGAAATTGTATAGAAGCAGAAAAATGAATAAATTTGGTTTCACATAACGTATGTCTTCTAACATAATATAGAAAGTTCTGTGACACTACATAGATCATAATTGCCAAAATTAGATTGGTTAGGAAGACAAAAACAAATAAGATGAACGTTCTATGTGCCATACTAAGTAATCTTTGGTTTCAAATGCCATTCAGCAGTTTACCGTTTGAATTATTATGCCTCCACATCATTGCATTTTTGATTATAGCAGGTCAGAGTTACAGCAATATGACATTAGAGGTTTTAATTGAACCGTAGCTTCCTCGACTAATACATACATTAGTAGACAAAATACTTATCACCCATTCCCACTGTGTGTTTCATGGAACAATTGAACTGCTGAAAATGTTATAAAACTCCGGTAGAAGAAAGTGCAACATGGTCGACAGATCTTTCCTATTTTCAGCAGACAAACGTGGCCGATATTTCAGATGTAGTAAAGCTTCTTGTATATCTGCTATATATATTCAGTTTTTGAGAACAGCGAATAACTTCCCGTGTTCTGTCATTGTTAGTAATTTAATAGCTACTTGCAATGTATCTGTATGACATAGTGAGCATTGTGTATTTGGAAATGTCGCTGTTCTTCAATGTCAACAGCGTATCAGCAGCTCCTTTAAAATCAAATCATCATAATTTTATGAAATAGATTAACAAGTTTAGCTGACAACCATCTTGTATAAATCTTGCTGGAATAAAAGGTCTTGGTTACCTTTCTGCGTTTCACTGTGATGGCGAAATCTCTATTGCAACTTAAACTATGGTTACTGACTAAGGAACTTGTGTTATCTCGTCAGTTTCCCGCTTGGAATATCACATGGCAGGATGACTCCATTCTCTTAGACCAACGCTCCCTGGTGGTGATTGTTTTCACCTCTTACTGATTGATTTGGCACTTGGAACAAGGATGGGGACATGAGGGTGGCCACATCGAACATACTTGTGGATAAGTGTTTTTTTTTTAAAATTTCAAGGAATGGCACTTAGAACGTTTAACATGTCCACTCTTTAATTATATTACCAAATACTTCATTTTTACCTCAAACGTATATCAATTGCGGGTTCCAGAAACCAAGGGATACAAATTATATTTACGAATGAAAAAAAGTTAAAAGGTAACCTTTTATACATAACAGGAAACCTGTGACAAAACATATCTTTTGTACAAAGAAACCTTGGACCTTATGTTTCCATGTATAACACATACCCATTTCGTGTCATATTTTGAGTTGTGTATACAAGATTTCCCCTTTCTTTAACTCGTCAATGTAGCTGGTATCATTTGCCTCCTGAACACCTAAATTGACCTTTATTTCAGGGAGATCTACTGTACCTACTGGTGTGTTTGTTATAAATGAGGATCCGACAACTATATGAAGTCAAACAGATTTACATGTGTCACAAAAAATTCATAGGTGATTTACTAGCTTAATCGACACTTGAAACCAGAACAATTTGATGGATTGAACTCATTGAACACGACTGGAAGGAATCCTTTATACAAAGAAACTGAATCTTCAATGAATTAGTCGTGTCTGGTTGGACATGTATTTCGTAATAAGCAGTAATTTTCAATCAAACACACTGCCAGTTTGGTATTTTTTCCCAAGGAGGGAGGGAGGGCAGGCAGGCAAACCCAATGGAGGAGACCTACAACATTACCCTGCCTCGTTCGCTCTCGGTTTCCTTCGAGTAAGGAAACTTGTTCTATCATCATAACTTAGTTAAAATGGCTGACCTAGAGAATACAGAATGACGTCTCTTCTAAAATGGACCAAAGATAGAAAACGTTAACATTAAATTCGAGTTGCGAAACTATCAAGTAATAAGTGAATATTGCCCACAGAAAATAACTGAGCTGAATGATCTGAAAAGAACTCTCCATCGCAAGGATGCTGTGCACGATCAAAAAGGCACACTAGAAGAAAAAGGAAATACGAAAAATAATTTTGAGTGAGTACTTACATCTTAGAATTTGTCAAAACCCTTAAGCAACTTTGGTTCAGGCGAAGTGTTCTGTTTAGTTAAGCCTCAAAATTACCTTTAGAAACAGATAGCAAGACGTCCAAAGAAGAAACAGAGCACGTAAATAGTTGGAAGTTGGATAAGAGCAAAAACCTTTGGTAAACTTTATTTGTATATGGGCCAGTCTAGTCACTTTAGACTTCACCTCGTCACGATTCGCCTTTAGCTGTTAAAATCCACACCCATGCCGGGGTTCGAACCTTCGAGCCGATGGCCTACCGTCGCAGACCGCTCGGCTATCGATAACAGCAAATACGTAACACTAACTTGCCAATCAAGCTACAGAATATCTTTTGTTCATGTCTTCTTCTGCTGGCACGTACTCACGAAAAAATAAACAACGGAACTATGAAATATCGAAGAAATCACAGCTAACGGGCAAAGCAGCTTTTTTCAGGCATGCTTAATCATTTGTCGAACATTAGAACACTGAACTGATTATGGATAAGTTCGTTAAGATTGATGATAGCATTACGGCTCCGAAGGTCATATTAATTTATATCGAGCAAGACCTACTCAGAAAAGCGTTTGGCAAGAAATTACAATGGTGTCATAATTCAAATTATTTCTTTGTTAGTGATTTGATTTATGTTTGAATGTGTCCGAGCGTAACACCCATTACCATGGAATCTCTGATTTATGAAGACTCAAATATGCAAATTGCCGCTATGGGCCACTAAAATTAGTACAATACACACAGACCAGCAGAACTGTGCATTTTGTTCACTATGAAGCTAATATATGTCAGGTACTCCGCGAATGTACCTTGTAAGAAATTTATTAACAGGCATTAGTAATATCCCATGTAGATAACAATGACATGATTCTGGCGAACTTACACGCGGTTCTCATTAATCGATTAAAACTTTGAATACCGGTACTTTCATCTGGTTTATATATTTGAGATTCAGTTTAGATACTCAATCTACACATTACATAACATCACACACACACGTCTAATAATTGCGAGGAACTAGAGTGAATTAGGCTTCTCTAACACTGATCCGTACATTTGATATTCACCGTTCGGAACAACCTTATTTACCTTATTCCAGTACTACAATGCTTAAAAGCTCCACAACGTCAGGTCTTTCTCAAGGGTTTCAAAATTTTTAGATGTAGGGAACCACGCTATTTAACATAACTTTCAAATGTTAAAGCGATTATGACAGTCGTCATATGACACAAATTAAATTACTACTTAGTATCCCTCACCACGACTCTTCCTTTAAGTACTTTACGGTTTCGCGATTTACAAACCAAAATTCAATGCCAACATCACAATTCCATGCAGGTATGTTTGATATATGGTTAATGCAAGAGATTAAATATTCAAAATGTTACTTCTACAGAATTCTGCCTTCTACGCCTCACACATGGTGTTTTCTATACGAGAGGATAGGAAGGAATCTAAAATGATGTTTTTGTTTAAATAATTCGTTATACCAATTTGGTGACCCGATGACATCGCATTCTAACTCGCTATATCTACTGTAGTAATGCAAATTAACTGCCCAAAAGAAACAAATACTCGTCCTTTATGGCTATTTAACAATATTCAGTTTATTTACCTTTAAAATAAGTCCTGTTCGGGCGCCAAGTTGTAATTTTTACATTTCGAAAACGCGACAGAATCGGACAGCTGCTATTTATATATTGTTCTTGTTTTGTTATCAGAAATTTAGGTCCGAAGTTTCTGGGTCCATTTCTGTTATTTGCATTTTAGAAATACTTTATTCATCGTTTATAATCTTTTCACTCGAATTGCTTCGGCTATCGTTACTTGACTGCTAGCCCCAGGTATATTATTTTGAGAAAACGCACGAACAGTTTTAATTTATAATAAGCCATTCTTAAAGCTTTCACTAATTAGCAGTTTTGAAAACTTGTAAATTCTGTATTTCATATTACAATTTCCATTGAAATATATTCTTAAAGAAAAACTAAATATTTTCTATGCACATTTGGCTTTCGTTTCACCTATTGTTGTGAAACAACGATGAACAAACTTCGACATCACGCTTTTTAGCTACAGAATAAAGTTTATTTAAAAATACTCACACTGTCATTCCTCCAATCAGTAACCATGACAAACAGCTCTGCAGGGAATCCTTGTGGAGTGCCTTTTGGTACAAGCATATGCAGTGGCCAATTACAATCGGCATAGTTAGGACGATCAGCTATTGGAAGGTTTTGGATGCTTTCAAAGGTGTTCTTAATTGGTGACGTCACAGTTGATTCATTGGAATTACGCCAAATAGTAGTTAAGCCTCGTTTTCTCACTGGGAAATAATACAAAAATTACAAATTATTCATAGTTTTCCTTCTCTAAAGTACACTTAAGACTAGTACAATTTTACTGAAGTTTTATAGATATCAGATAACGCGCAGTTATATGTAAAGTATGATGTAGGAACTATCCAGGTTAGTCTTTATAATAGCGGTAGTATGCCTGAAAACCCAAACAAACTGCTACTTAACCTAATGTACAGATCTCTTATGTTAGGTTAGGTTAGGTTACGTTAGGCAGTGTCGGATTGAGCAATTTGGGAACCCTGGGTGAAGATTCTGTTAGGGTTTCTGTTACCTATTCATTGTAGTCGTGTAAGTAACTGATTTGTAACCTTCGGCGGGGCACTTGAATGAATTTGAGCCCTTTTAGGCCACCATTGATCCGACTGACGTTGGGTTAGTATATCCGTACCTTTATGGTAATACAATCTGTCAAATCGGGCATGAGGATAATTCATTACAGATCCTTTATAAACCATTTATGAGCATAGGTGCTGCTCAAATAAGATTATTCAAAGGAAGCAGCTGTCAATAACAAAACATATGCTAAATACATGTCAAACATGCTTAGTCGATGTTCCACCACATAAACCTATAATCACTCTTAATTACGTTCCACACTTTAGCAATACAATCCACATAAAGCATGATTTAACTCATGAATGTATAATTGTTCCTACATCTTGTTGATGAAGTCCATAAACTTATTATTTTAACCGTTGGGCTTCTATCTAAAAGCGACACTGGAGTGATTGGTGACAAAACAATGGATATATGAGGCCAGGGAGTGGAGGGGACAGTTAATCTCGATCGTCCCCTTCAGAGTCTAAACCAAGGTCTAAATCAATATGGACCAAATAGTCAGTTCTGTTCTTTACCCTTTTTGTCACTGTGCGGCCCATTTTTTTGGTTATATGCCTGAATTCTTGCCCCCAAAAATTCGTAGATGTTAGTACATAGTACGGTACGTGTATAACTGAAGAACAAACACACAAAAGGGTAACACAGTAATAAGCGTAAAAAATGAGTTAGAACTGAAAAGTTTGTCTATATTAGTTTAGGCACGTAAATTATCGAGGTTAAATGTTTGCTATGGTGTCTATGTTTCTACACTAGCCGATCATTCCAGTATCGTTAGGTAGAACTCGATCGCCCGAATGTAAAGACGTACACCTAGAACAGACCATGGTTTAGGATCAGCTGGTGTATTTGAAAATTGATGTTTAAACTTAAACTTCACATACTAAATTCTGTCTCGGTCCAGGAGTTTAACGGTGAATGATTGACAATCAACCATGGTAAAAGACAAAATACGAAATATTTTTCGATTATAAAACTATTTTAGAGAAACTGTTTTACAAGTCCATTGTCCTGAAGACCACTGGTGATAGCCTTGAGCGGTGTTAGGGAGGAAAGGAAAGTATATTTGAATAGAAACGATTAACAAAATTCATTTCATAATTCGACGACGTCAGATCAATGCTTGAAACTAAATATCTTAGGAATACTTCGGACGAACAGGAAAACTGGTTACGTGCAACTTTCTGGTAACTTAACTCTCAAATATGATAAACCTTTCTGATCTGAACATTATTCGAAACAACGATATTTGTATGTTGCAACTTATTTGGTTATCACGCAAACATTGAGGTGCCAAAAATTCAGATCATAAATGCCTGTAATTTTCTTTTAGAATCTGCCTTCCAATAGGAAGGTCGTAAATGGCAGAGGTCTGACATGCGGAGATTAGTAGATGCATTACTCTAAGCACTCTTTCGTGGAGTCCTCGTGGAGAAAGTGTTTGCATAACATGTGAAGTCTGTGGTTGGAGTACTTTCTTTGTAGTTCATGTTCAAATGTTGTGTACAATAGAGTTCTGACGTGTAATGTGAACCTTAGTGTATTTTTAGTTTTTTTTTAATTTTCATTTGTGTTCTTCGTTTTGCTTCATTAATTTATCTCCTAATTTACATAGTACAGTTGTTCGTTCACAAAAAACAGGAACAATATGTGAGTAATAAATACACTTATGATTTCATTTGCGGATTATTATTATATTATATTATTAATTATTAAAACTTCCAGTCTTGCAGAGTTCAATTATTATTCCGAAGCGGAAGCATTCATTTGAGATACGAATAATACACTCAACACACTGTTTCAATGCATACTCACATGTCAAAAGCGCATTGAATTTGAATATAATTTTATAGAAAACATTCTTTTTGGCCGAATGGATGATTGACGGAGTGAAGAAAGTGGGATGAAACTGAAGAACACCGAGAAAACACACGCACAAGGTTTTTGTCTACCACAAAGTCCCCATGGCATGTCTACCACAAAGCACCAGAGGTGTGCGTACTACCATTGAGCCACCGTGGTCCAATAGCATATTGCAAAACTAACATTTGCAGATATACTACAGACAAGTACAAAGAAATTCCGGACATGAAAAAGACTCGAACCGCGGACCTTTCTCACGGTAAGAGAACTATTTCTGCTATTACTCCACGAGGACTCCGCGAAAGAGCGCACCGGGTAATGCTTCAACTACTCTCCGTAGGTCAAACGTCCCTTATTACCATTTTATCTATTTCCATTTGATGGTAGGTTCTAGAAAATTTATACTTGGGATTTGGGTAGATACTCTATCGATATACAAAGCTTGGTTATGATCTGATTTTTTTTATATCTGGATGTTTGCGCGCAAGAGCACATTCGAGTTTGAGAGAAACTAAAATATGAATCTAAATAGTATTGGAGAAATTTCTAAGAACTATTAGAAACTGACTTCCTATTTTTTTGAACGTTACTGAAAATCTTCGTGTAGTCAGCAGACAGACTGGTTTCAGGAAAGTGATAGAAAAACCTTAACACAATTCCCTCCTTTAAGCTAAAAAAATGATCAATTGAATTTTTAGAAAGAGTACTACAACAGACTGAATACTTACATACGTATGGGAATTTGTCCATTTCTATCATTAGATTCCTTTGATCAGCAAAGATTAATCTGTTGCCATATTCATCGAATTTAGGAGCCATCAAGATACGTACAGTTGCAGTTACGTCAGCGCTGTTACTGTTCCACACCTGAAATTAATATAAGATCCTTCTGTGATTGATGCTACAGGTATATTGCTATCCATTAGAACATTTACTATTAATGATACAGAACGAACACTGTATGATTACTAAACATCGGACGGTGTAAGTAATGTGCTTCCCTACATCTGCGGTGTCAGGTATGTCTTTAGTTACGCCTTTTCACTTTCGGTTAACGTATTTCACCAGCTTGCAGAAGATATCTTCTGCAATTTTATTCCCTTCCTCTGCCAACACTAAGAACAGTGTTTTTCGATCTGTCGCTTGGATCCTAACTATCGATCTAAGTGCCAAAGATTTCAGATCTGAACAATGAAGTTAAGATATTAACTTTTATGATCATTTGTCTTGTTCATCCTCCTTCCCTGAAACCTTGTCGTTATAGCTTGTGTCTTTATCTACTGGGCATTGTTGTGTTGAAATCGAAATTAGCCACTTTCAAACTATTGACCTACTGTGGTAAGCATTGAATTATCCAAAATAGTTTAATAGACATAAGAATTGGTCGCAGACATCAGCGGTCCACGATCTACGTTAGTGTGCTGCAGCTTACATGTGCAATCCAAGACAACTTTCGCGTGAATTGTGCGATGATTTCAATCATTTCGCAATGCAAATTGAAATTTCGGCTCATGTTTGTAACAAAGTATGTTGTTTCGACTTCACAACCCGTCTGTAATATCTGAAGTCTCGTTCTTACAGCGTCCATTCGATTTGCAGGGTCTGAGTAAGGATGTTGCATTTCATCATTACATCTCCGACCGTTGATCGAGGTATCTGGCATTTCGCTTAAATTTGTCTCATGGATGGAATGCCTGAACTTGTGCGCAACAATGATCATGACCCGTTTCAAAGCATTAACCTCATGTCGCACGTTCGTACTAGCGAATGAGGTATATATACATGTGTTTTGAAAGGTCACGTTCCATTATGTAGGTCCTGGAGTATATCATTGACGTATGGGGCATGTTACTTAAGAAAGTGTGCGGAGATTAGTGTTGAAATCAGAAAGAACTTGAAACAGTTCTTCTACAAACTGCAGCAGGGTTGATAGTGTTGAAATACCTAAAATACATAGATGTTAATAAAGTCAAAAACCAAATAGGTTTGTGCTTTGAATACAGTGTTAACGGCCACCTTTAATGAGAACCATGCTTTTGAAGTAACTAGCGAACTAAAAGTATATTTGACAATATTTATTCAGAAAAGAAAGTCTGGCTTTGATAACGCTCGAAATAAGTGACAAAATAAGCAACTTGTGTTTAAAAACAAGCGGCTCCCTTCGTTTTGGTTTGTAGCTTTTGCGTAATGAATGATTTCGATGTATTGTAAAAATCTTTGAAGGGTTGAGACTTAAGATACAAGAGCTCGAATACTAATCCAAGAGCTCTAATACACCTGCGAATTGGAGTGTGTTTACAACGACAAAATTTAAAGGAAAATACTGCTTTATTAAAAGAGCTACACAACTTGAAGAAATGCTGAGATGGCACTTAGAAAGCCAGTGTAATCACAAATAAAAGCTCTACCTACACTCCCATTGTACGGAATATAACATTTTATACCTAAACACATACGATAAAGATTTAGGATAACATTGTAGACGTAAGATTAAGAGACGAGACATCAATATAGGAACAATTTGGATTTATGCCAGGAAAAAATACAACGGACGCAACTTTTATACGGAGACAAATTATGGAAAATAATCAGGGAAAGCTAGGTAAAAGGATTGCATATGGTCTTTATTGATTTGTGAAAAGCCCATGACAGAGTACCACGCCAGGAAGTATGGAGATGTTTGTGAGAGAGAGGAGTGCCAGAGAAATCTGTAAGGAAGATGCGAGTTATGCATACAGGAGCAAGGACTCAGGTAAGCAGTAGTGTGGGATTAACACGCCAAATCTCAGTTATAATTTGATTACACAAGGGTCAGTCTTAAACCCGTACCTCTTCAACATTGTAATCAAGAGTGTGGACAAAATCAAGGCTACCACTGAAGTCTCAGCATGTGAACAAATTGTAATCTGCACGAATAATATTAATTTACATGAACGTGAGGCAGTCCGAACTGAAATGTTTGCAAATTGAATGTTTTTAATGCATTTTCCAACCCTGTCCAAGCTTCGATTCTTCTTTGCGCAGTCTGATTATTACTATTATATTATTAAACTTTCCTTAGTAATTTGACCAGTTTGTCGATAGAGAGATATACTTATTTCGATGAGGAATAAATGTGATGTTTTTTGTGTACCAGCTTGGTGGTCTGAGCTCCAGTTGCCTAAAAACCATAAATTCAATTCAGTTCATCACCTTGTTAGGAAGTTTACATACAAGAAAAGACGAATGGATTTCATGTACAGATAATTATTCAGTCTTCACAGGTAAATGTAACTTTCTTTCCTTTACCTTAATACTTCATACATTCATAGGATGAGTGTTTTATGATTGATTCTTGAAACCATTCAGTGTCCTCACTTAATATGTTAGTATTCTGTGTACAGGGCCTATTCTGCTTAAGTATCTCCCGCCTCAATGATCCAGCTATCCCTTCGGAAGTCTAAGCAAGGTACTGTTACAGACGCATTTTATTATGAGGCTTTATACAATTTCGTGTATTACGAAAGCATGATATTGATTAATCATAAATGTCTTTTATAAAATGAAGCTGAAAAGTAGATAATTACAAATGCCTTGTGTTGGGTGTGCTGTGGTGGTGTAATGGATAGCACACCTAACCGGAAACTGGTAGGTTCGGGTTCGTGTCCAGGTCATGGCAGTGTCAATTGTTCTGCGCGTAATGTTCAACTTCACCTCATCAGGTATTTATGATTAAGGATTAATATCAGACCTATTCACAGTGTAACCTTTTTTCAATTCTTTTTCCTTAAATGAAACTGTATCAAGTATAAATTAAGTTGCTTAATAAGAATTCGCTAATGTGGTGTTTTCCAGTGAGTGAGTGGTAACCTTGTAATCAAGATGTCACTGATTCAATTCCTGGTGAGGACACAAATGGTACTAAACACACGTTGAACTGTAGGTCCCGTCACTTCATCTTTATCGGCAATGGCAAACTGCCATCTGTTCACCTTACCCAGGGAACTTCAAGTCAGGAAGAGCACCTACCATCATAAATAATGTGTGTGACCTCCGTGCACTTCTTGTAAATCTTATCACTTTGGGTAGCGGTAGTCCAATCTGTAAATCCAGAATACGCCACTGGTATAATAGATGTTAACTCAGAATCTGAAAGATGAAGCTCCGTGGTGTATGACGTTTGCCGATGATTATATACTATGCAAATAGGAAATAATTGAAATAGTTGGAGGGAACCTAAATATTATTAACAGTAAAAAGAAAACTGAGTATCTTCAGCTTAATGGAGAAGAAAGTGGAGAAGTGAGATTGCACAAAGAACGATAGTCTCATCTGTTACCGGGAATGGTGATTTGGACTTGCAAACAACACACAGAATGCAAGATGGATGGCAAAATTGGAAGAAAGTATTTGGCATTCTCTGCGACCGCAGACACAGTGAAGAATAAAGGGATAGTTTACAAAACAGTGGTTAAACCACCAATGATGTATGGAGCATTAACATGATCAAGAAAGAAACACAGGAAAAGAGATAGGATATTACCGAAATGAGAATGCTACACTGGATGTGTGCGGTAACAAAGAAGAGTGATAAATGTGAGAGTAAGAGGAACAACCAATGGTTGTAGAAATATCTAAGATCAAGAAAGAAGACTGCATTGGTATGGACACGTGATGATAAGAACAAATTACTTCGTAGTCAGAAGAGTGATTGCAATGGATATGGAGAACTAGTGAGGTAGAGGAAGACCAAGGAGGAAATGGATGAATAGGGTTGAGAAGGATGTCTGGGAGAAGTGTCAGGAGAAGTTCAGGACAGGGATTTGTGGAGAAGACTCATAAGAAACGTCGACACCACGTAGACGGGAAAGAAGATACTTAAGAATTTTTGCTCAAGTTTCTGGGGACGGGGAAGTTCCCATGCATAAAGGTTTATACAGGGCGATTAAGACTGCCTCTATCGAGAGAGACTGGTCTCTTACCAGGCGTCTCCCCAGATGGTTGATAGTGAAATGTCGACCAAATAAGGTGGGTACAGGAAACATTCCGGAGCGGAGCGAAACCAGTACTGCTGCGTTGCAGTTGGTAGAGGGATCTATATAGTTAGAGCAGGATAACTCGAAACAAAAATATAGTGAAGGAAAGAAACTTCATTACTACTACGAGACTGAAGATGAATGACAACGGAAAGGTTCAAAGATGGACAGAGGACAAGTTTGATCTTTTCCTATACAACAAGGTAGTAGAACTGACTACTACATAGCTAAATCATGTAAAGAAATGGTAAATGGTTCTTTGGAATCTTGTGGAGTAAAATATTCCGGTGGTATCCGCCCATATCATCTCCGAACGGTTACTGATTCAGGGGCTCCAAGAACAGAATTAAGAAAATCCTTAAAATAAAAACGTGGAACATACGGATTTTATGCAAAGCGGGTGGTCTTTAGACGATAGTATTCGAGACAGAAGTAAGGAATGGATATATTAGCAATACAAGAAGTCTTGTTGAAGGTTCAAGGTAACATTCGATAGGGCAAATACACTTTCTACTACGAGGAATCTCAGTCACACCATCTGTGAGCAGGATCCCCCATTAATAAAATTCTTCTTCCTGTGGTTTAGAATAGAGAGTTCGTGAACGAAAGGCTATCCTACCTCACGGCACGTTCAAGGTTTTGATAAATGCCCATGCTCCAATCACTAAAGCTGATGCTAACGATAAAGATTCATTTTACAATGACCTAGATGGATTGTCTGACCGGTTATCGAAGTATAATAGGAAAATTTTGTTGGGGGGATTTCAACACCAAATTGAGCAGGGAACAAAGTTTTAGACCTACTAGAGGCAAATCAAGTCTTCACGAAGTTAGCAACAAAAATGGCGAAATGCTGGTTAACTTTTGCCCCTTCAAAAACTCTAATAGTAAAAATGATGTACTTTAAACAAATATATACACAAGTACATATGGATATCTCCGGATGGCAAAACACAACCACATCGATCACATATTACAATATATATACTAAGAAATACCAGCGTAATTGACATTAGAGCTCACAGAGGAGCGGAAAGTGACACGGACTATCATCAGTAGTGATCACAAAAGTGAGAGAGAAGTTGTGCATCGCGAACAGAGAAAGCAAAGGATTAAATCAACTGAATTCGAACTATTAGGAAATCCGACTGGAAAAACTAATTATTCCAATTGATAAATCCGATTGTAATAGAGAAATTTCTTTACTCTCAACGTGTTACAATGTGTTACAAAGTGTTGACTAATTTCCTGCTAACACGCCGAAGCGTATACGTAGATGAAGTAATTTGAGATCACCAAAATGGATATTCGCTGAACCAGATTTTTACCTTGAAACAAATATTTAAGAAATGGAAATATGATGAAACGGTTCACCAGTTGTTCATAGAATTGAAGAAGGCTTATGATTCTATCACAAGGGAGCACCTGGGAAATATCCTGGTACGATTTACTCCACCGAAAGAAAAACTTGTTCAACTAGTAACGATGTGCCTCAGTGACCCCATAAGCAGAATACGTATATGTAATATGACAGTTTCGAGATTCGCAGAGGATTGGAGCAAGGTCCAATAATCTAGCTTTGTGTTAGAATAGGTCATTCTAAAAATGAAGATTATAAAAAAGGAGCTAATATTGAATGGCTTGAACCAACTGTTCGCATACTCGGATGATATACATTTGATACACTACAAAGTAACACAGTTGTGTTAGAAGTTTGCACTGAGTTAGATCTACAGGTGAACGTAGAGAAAACAATATAAAAGAGAAGTAGAAACACAGAAGGTGAAGGAAATCGGCATAAGAGTTAAGAATGAGATTATAGGGAAAAACAAATATAATACTTAGGAGCATATGTAACAAGGAAAAAATAAAAAGTCGCCTAGCATCGAGCAATTCAGGTTTCTATTCAGTTAAGAAACTCCTAATCTCGCGATGAATATAAAGAAAGCTGATATTGAAAATATAGAAAACTGTTATTCTGCTAGTAATACCTTACGGTTACTAAAGTAGGAGTACGAACCTGGAAGTTGAACATAAATGGGATGAGTTTGAAAATGAGCTTCTTGTGAAAGATATGCAGGCAGGGACGAGACGACCAGAAAATGGAGGAGACTGCATAATGAAGAACTCTACATGCTGTATGATTCATTCGATATTATAAAAATAATGAAATTACGACCGCTAAGATGAGCAAGACAGCGAATTATTTCATCTAAGTATATGCTTAGACGCGCTAGTAGGATATTACTCAACACTTTGTAACACGTTGGGAGTAAAGGAATTCCTCTAATTATTACAATCAGATTTATCAATCGGAAGTATTCGAGTTTTTCCGTTCGGATTATCTAACAGTTTTACTTATGCTATCCCAACGGCGCACAGTGCGGCCGGTTCCAAAATGGCTAAAAAAAAGTCCAAAAAGAAAATAACTAGTTAGTTTTCATGTTGGGTTGGTTACAGTACATCTGTAATGATCAGAAATTACTTATGAAAGTGTTTATTTCCTTTTACCTGTCCCAGAGTAGGAGTCGCAAAGCGACCTTTGTTCGATTGGAATCGATTGTGTTACCGAGGCAGTACATGACGCACGTGTTGAGAGTTGTATATAAAACTTCAAATTGAAGCAGATCATAATCAAATAAAATGTTATCAATGTCTGAAAGTACGTAGAATATATAAAAAGTTACGAAATAATAATTTATCAAATATAAATTATTAGTGAACCAATAATTGTTATTGATTTTTATTAATTGAAAGCGTTAGAATACGATATGTTATTATGAAAAAGTTATGTTGTTCCGTCTTGTTCAGATGTCAGACTTATTGTAAGTTAGAGTCAAATGTATGTTCGTCAATATAAAACAAAAAAAATCTTCCCGAAGTTGCCCTTATTTGTTATTCAATCGTTTCAAAATAGCGGACCCAAAAATCCATTGTCCACACCGTTTGAGCTAGTGTTACGCAATTTGGCACAAAGATGTATTATCACGAGTAGTTTAGGAAAATATTACATGTTGAAAAAGTCACCACCATCTTGGATGGCAAAATGGCCGCCAAACCTATTGTTGTGTAGAGTGCAGTGCCTAAACCACTGGAGCTAGAAACACGAAATGAGATATAAACGTACATGTTCCCTAGTAGGTTAAGAAATTATTACAAAATGTTTCGATAGACGCCATCGTAGATCCAAAATGGCGGACCCAAAAATCCATGTTGCACACAGTTTCAGCTAGAGAAACTAAATTTGTTATAAAGGTGTATCATCACGAGTAGTTTAGATAAATATTACAATATGTTGAAAAAGTCGCCATCTTGGATTCAAAATGGCCGCCAAAAATCCAATCAGGAATCATTTATTAAAAAAACATCATTTTATTAAAAACAATGATCATATAAGTATACGCTAAAATGTTAAAATGTTGTTAAGGGGGTTCAAAATTTTGCAACTGACTTCAAATTCTTAATCAGCGACCCAGAAAACCATGAACATAATATCCATCTTGATTGTAACATGATATACAGGCTATGTTACTAATAGTGGTTGTCAGTAGAAGATGAAGGGGGTTATATTTTGCAACTCTGACTTCAGATTCGTAGTCAGCGACCCAAAAAACGCCCGAGTACAGATTTTGAGATTAACTTTTCTTTTTGTTTTTACTTTTGGCCAGTGTTTTTTGGAATCAGACTCACTGTGCGGCGGATCGGTTGGGAGAAAAACTAAAATTACATTCAATGGCATTTGGTAAACTGGAGGAAAGCAAGCCGTTGGGAAAACCGAGACGCCGCACTATGGTGCCAAATACCGAAAACGTGGCGAAAAGTCCCCAAAACAAAGTTGTAAGTAGGGAAGTTTTAAGTCCCTCAATAGTTAGGTTGGTACCTGCCGCCTTCAAAATGAGCATTTACAACGGTCAGTATAAGCAGCTGACTACTTTAAGCTGCTGTAACCTCTCGTGAATGGCGAGTCGCATATCGCCACATTGAAACGCTATCGGTATTTTATATTCGACCGCGCAGAGTATTTTGTACTGTTTACTAGTTTGGCATACATTCAAATGGAAAAACTGTTGAAAGTAAGTATATTAATTGTTATTGTATAACTTAAACAATTAAAATACGCTTGTAAATTGTCGATTTTCAAATGTCGTGATGCAAAAGTCGAAAGTCCCACGATGTCCCACGATCAAATAACTTGTTCTTATGACCAAAATCATTGTTTAACATAGTACTACAAAGCCTGAAGCCCGTTCGTGCCCGTTTTGTATTGTTCATTTTTTATGCAATAACGTTTCCTTTTGGAGCCATTAAACATTTCCCTGGTTTTAGTTCTTCAAATAATTGTTTGTATTGTTAGTTTTGTTGATTTCTTACATCTGCCTCATAATTTTCCAACAAATAACATTAAATAAAGAATCTGTGACCTCAACAATATTATTGATGCCGATTTCCATTGATATATTAATATTTTCTATATTTAAGTCCTCCATATTGGATCCGCCATTTTGTTTTTTGAAAAAAATAATGTCAAATTTGAATTCAGCGATCCCAAACCCATTATTATATGTAAGTTTTCAAACAAAACCGATTTGCATTTATTGAACACATTTTTCAATTTTATATCCGCCATTTTGTTTTTTGAAAAAATTATGTCAAATTTCAATTCAGCGATCCCATAACCATTATTATATGTACGTTTTCCAAAAAAAAAAAAAAAAAAAAAGATTTGCATTTATTGAACACATTTTTCAATTTCATATCCGCCATATTGGATCCGCCATTTTGTTTTTTGACAAAACTAATGTCAAATTTGAATTCAGCGACATCAAAAACACTATTGTAGTGAAGTTTCTGAAAAATAAATCATGTTTTCGACTTTTCGCCACGTTTTTGGCACTTGGCACCACTGTGCGCCGTTGGGATGGCAATATTAGAAGATATCTTCGAGAATTAGATATATTCATTATAAAAACAGTCTTAATCTTGCCCAGGATAGGATCTAATTGGTAATGATTGTTACTGCAGTGATGAACTTTCGTATGCTATAGAATGAGTGAGGTAGTTCTATCAAGTTATTTTTATTGAAGTAAAAAGAAATGTGTTAACTTTGCCACCATTCACTTGATGAAAGCAATCCTCAATTATATGCACCACACAATTGGATTACAATCTTCTTGCGTTCAACTATTCACAACCAAATCTAAGCATTCTTTCTTTGAACAATTGTGGTCTGTACTACTGGGTGTTGGCGACGAAAGTTGAAGGCTAAATTATGATAAGCTAATCCACGGAAGATCATCAGTCCTATGTATGTTTGGAAAGTAGAATTATGGGTAATCCCGTTACAGTTGGAAATTCTTGGTAAGAATATAGTTAGGGTTGGAACCAAACTAGGGGTTAATAATAATTGGATTTGCCGAGATCGCAAGTCGCCACTAAATATTCACTCTATTTAAAGGATTTACTCAAATTAAGATATTTTCAGAAAAGGCCATGTTTACAATAATAGGACAATGCTTATTTCATTATTATTATTACTATTATTATTATTGATAATTACTTTTAGTGACAGTATTGTGAAGATTTAAAGAAATTTTGAGTTCTATGGCAGAATAATCGTAATTATATTCTTAATTATTAGTAACATTCTTGTCTCAATAGTTTTAATGAACGTACGTTTGAATAAGTGTTTATCATAATCTTCAAAATTGACACTTTGAATAATTCTCTGTTAGTAAACTTACAAAGATTATAAGGTAAAGCTTATAAGGGTTAACACACAAGATACAAATACAATAATAAATAGATGATATTTACCTCAATTTTGTATCTGAAAGGAATATGTTGCAACTCCGTAACTCTCACTAATACATCTTCATTAACTCCAAAACCAACACCATTGGATACATATCTGTCTACCTGTTGCCAGTGCGTATAGAAAGTATTTTTCTCTTGGCCATTTTGCGTCTCAACACCTAGCGAAACCACTTTGAGTCCAAAAACTTCCAACTAGAATTGAGAAAAATATGTAAATACAAATTAAGTTTGATTTTGTTTCGCATTTGTGCTTTGCTTTATATACCTTTATATATGCTTCATATCTAATGCATAGGCTTACTATTACAATTGGATTAAGAATATATGTAAGGGTAAATATTAATTTGTATTGAAGTATTTTTGATTTGTTACTTAAGAAACATTCATTATGATTTATTTGTATTAATTTTCGGCTTTCTTCTACATCTTCGCGTGGAACTAACCAGGAGATACCGTACCATAGTTTGCTACATCCTAGATTTGAATTGAACAAGGTTTGCAGAACATCGTCACTTAGCTCGAACTGATAATACTTTACAGAATTGAAAAATGTGTACGATCATGTGTGTGGTTAGTGTCGTTCCCATGCTATAATCAATAGTTCCATTGTTTGATCTCTCATCGCACATAGCAGCTAGAAATATTTATCATCAGGAAAGACGTGCTTCATCGTTCTAAAACAGACCTTAAAATATTTGGTGAAAGAAAGGCATATTCCACCCTCATGTCTACTTTAAAATTGTGTGTGAATCGTAATGCCAATAACATCCATCGTTATGCTGTAAAAGGAATGGAGCGGTGCTCTGAGTCAGTATAGTGTTTTGAATTTCAGTTATATAAAGAACTTCATGTATAGGAATCTTACAATATTGTACTATGTATAAGGACTGTGTACTGATGCTGTGAATGAAACTATGATACTGTGTATAGGCACTTTATAGTTTGAAATTGTCTTAGGACTTTACCCTAATAAAAAGATGTGCAAGGAGAGCACTTTATACTGATAAAAATGTGTAAATGGACTTTGTACTAAGAAACTTTTTATTAATGTTTTTATTAACAAAACTTTCTATGTAGGATTTACACCAACGAAACTGTATAAGGATTTTATGCTAAAGAAATTTTATATAGGGACTTTTTATCAATTTTAAATTAGGAAATTGACGCCGCATTTACTGACGAAACTTAATTACCGTAGATCATTTTAATTTAAGATTAATTGTATGTAGAATCTTTAGCCATGTTTGGCTCAAGCTGACGATATAGCTTTCAAAATGTTTGTTCAGACTTCGTATTTGGATTCCCTACATGAAAGATAACAGCCGTCCCTGTATGGAATAAGAGCATACTATGCTTCCAGAATATTTTTCTATATATATCTTGCGTATTATCCACACTTTGCAACGCTGCATACTGAGCTTTACATATAAGAATACTCATTGGGAACCACATATTATATAAACCGATGTAATTTCTAACATAATTTAAGGCTTACAACAATATCAAGTCAATGTCAAAGTTGAGATAAATTTAAACTTTATTCGCGTTAACTTTGTACCATGATTTAGTAGAAGGCTAATTATTTCCTCAGTTCTATGTACCCCACTGAGTTGGAATTCAGTTCATTTACAACACTAACGTACGAAACCCTATAATTTAATTTAAAAAACATTCAGAAGCTCTGCTTTTGTCCTTGAAATATCATTAGCCTTGCACTACTTGTGGTATAAAGTTACAGCGAATGAACTTATAGTTGCAGCATCATACTTTTTGGAATATTATCGTATCTTTCATGATGTATCGACGGTTCATTTCAGTAACCATCAAAACGATCTTTACCCCCAAGTTAGGTTTTCTGCATCTCAAGAATGAAGTGAATTCTGACAATATATATATTAAATCCTTCTTTGCTTTTTCCCCTGGAGGGATTTACTTGCCAAATAACGCTTTTTTACATTACGCCATATTAGAAGTCCAGAACAGAGTCTGGTACAATTCCGGACCTAAATCATAAAATGCGCAAATGCATTCACACGCGCGCGTACCTAACAATTGTTGGTTATTTAGCTTTGACGCACAATGCGAACCATTGTTTTGGAACACTTTAGCAGTTTGAAATACTTCCTGGAATACAGAGATGATTACTTTCTGAAATGGGAGGAAAGAATTCTTCCTACAGCGACTGTTCATTCAAAAAGAATATAAACAGTAAGACCAGTTATGGAAGTATGCGTAATATACCGGTAATGATTATTTAAGAAGAGAAGAGAAATATTAAGGGTCAGTTCTACACTTGACCGCTAACCTTCTAGTGAGCGCCAAGTTGAGGCCAAGTCTGATTTTGGCCAATGAGAGTACTCAAAATGAGAGTTGGCTTCAACTTAGCGCTGACTAGAAGTTTAGCGGTCGATTGTAGAACTGACCCTAAGTAAGCTTAATTTTACTTACCTCACTTCGTGTATATGGTCGAAGGTTACTTTTATATCGCTGAAATATATCATCAATAAAGGTGTGCCAGCGGTAAAATGCAGGATCTCTCATAGAAGTTGTAAACGTGAACATTACTCCAGGTGGTGTCTGTTGAATTACAAGAAAACAAATACATTTAATGTGATTGCTAGGCTGGAAATTAAATAAAAGAACAGTACAATGTGCCTTAAGAATGGATAAGTATAATAACAGAAGTATAACAACTTGAAAGTAAAGAGGGATTTACATTTAAATGTCACTGCGATGGTGATATTAAAGATACTAGGAATTATGACAGTGTTGATATGAAAGAATATTTTAATTAGCTTTTTGAACATATCTTTTATATAAATAAGAATGAGAGCTGTGTGGGAAGGACCTCGCGCGAGCCCTTTTTCAAACATGTATATTTGTCCAAGCCCCTAGTTAAATATGGTTCACGACAAATAAAAATTTGTTCAGTAAGTTTTAATGGTGTCCAACTAACCTTAATGTTGTCGCACAGCTAAATCACTAACTTCTGCAGTTTACAGTTGATATAATGAGGTAATCATGAAACTAAGAGTAACCTTGAAAGGTACTCAAAATTGAATAAAATATTAGTGAAAGAGGATTTAGCAAATGACAATCGTAATTATACATTCTACTTCAGCACGCCATTTCTGAATAAATCAATAATAATATGTGTTGAAAAAGACAAATCATGAACACTATTTCTAAATAAATTATTTTTAACGTCTTTCTGGCATTTAGGCATATTTTTCTCTGGTAGAAATACAGTATAATCAATCATTAATTGTAATTAATTGAAAATATTGAAATTCATTAATATAAGAATATTATACTTATATTGATTATACAATTATTTACTTAACTGGTATAAATAACATTTTGTGATTGAATATTTACGAAAGAGTTCTCTCTTTTTATCTCTTTGATATGAATATTTTTATGTCATAACTAGGAACAGTAAGAATTTCGCCGCTCACGAGTTCACGAAAATTAAAGCACCCAAGAAATTGCATAGAATAGACAAATAGATGGTTGTTAACAGTTTGTGAAAATGTACTTTTTAACTCACGGAATTTAGACATTTTGCTTCCATTCATGAATCTGCTCAAGAAACTATTTTTATTCATTCATTCGCCAAAATAATGTCTAAATAATCGAACAAAATTATAAATAGTCTTCAAAAATCTATCATCGGATTCGCATAATCCAGAGAATGCTAGAAAGAATGTAGAATACTTTATCATCCATTGATGGTAGCAAATTTGCAAACACAATTTGGCATCTAGCGGGAATATACGAATTACATTGTCAAGAGGACATTAACTGTGTGTGTTTGGCGGTGAATAGCTTTGTGAAACTACCTGAGATATCACGCCACCGCAAACGTCGCTATCGGAAAGAGCAACTCAAAGTTTCAAATGCATCCTGTGAGAGATTATTTTAAAGTTTCCCTGTGTACTGACCAAGAATCGAACAAAGCTGGCCATGACAAATTTGGAGCTGTTTTTATCATCTCTCTAAAAATTCAGCTGAATGATTAAGAGAATTTATTCATAGTTGTACAATGTACATGTGTTTATTAAAATGTTGATATCAGTTTTTGCAACAAGAAGTATGCGAAAAATAAATAAATAAATAATTAACAGTATTAAAAGATGGTTGTTATGTCAAAAGAAATGCACTTTATATCTTTTGTAGCTTGCATTTGTTCCAGTGGAAACAATTACTTAGTTTTAGATACTTTAGAAATTTATCCTTTTACTCACGACTTTTTTTTAAAACATTTCCACTCAAAATTTAAACACCTTTATTCACGATATTTACTGTTCGTAGACCTAACTATAGGTCACAAAATTTGAAGAATAAGACTAGAGAAAACTAGTTTAATATAAGGATTCCAGTAAACAGATTCAATAGATAAATGTTAATAATTTATGTCAGCTAAATCGTGTGCTTGTTTCTTCTGGAGATTTTGTTAGTCAAACCCTATGTTACACGTACAATTGAATTGATTCAAAATGGGCAGGTTTAAAGAATAGGGCGACAAAATATTGTTATCCAAGTGGTGGTACTTTTATATTCCGGGATAAACGCGGAAATAAAGGTGCAAATAAAGAACCCTTGGCGTCCTGTAGAAAATGTGTGAGACCTAGCGAGAGCGAGAATTCGAAAAGATTGGTACGTTATTAAATACTTACGGAATGGAACATTGCTAAAATTTATTAGATCTCTTTTCTTTCCTTCGACATAATTACTTTTAATTCTTTCTAGTAAGCATAGTAGCGCTTATGAATTAATTGATACATAATTTGAACGTCTAGGTTTATTGCGCACATACAGGTTTAGAAAATTGAATTCTTTGAAGGAAGAGTAATCAGAATTTGGACCATGGAGAGAGAGAAAGGGCAAAAGTTAATATTGGAGGCAACACACAGATACGACGGAAGACTTTCGACCCTCAACATTTGTAGATTAATATCTGCTTTGAATAATAATGACGATGAATCTTGTTGAGAAGAAAATTCAAATGAAGATTATTCAATGTTAATTTCTTGCAGTGATAAATTCCCAGAAGTTACAAGAGAGCAATTACTGATATGTTTTATGAGTGGTTTGTGAGTTCTCAACGAATGCATAGAGGTTAGAAGAGATGACTTAGATTTGAACCTCTGTACGAGGTAATACTTCTTTAAATACTAGTTTTTCATTATTGTTTTTCTTTGCTGTTTTGCTTGTTATTTAACGCTGCTGTACATTTAAGATAAGTTCGTCATTATTTTTACATAGTTGGTTCGATGGATTTAAGATTTGTGACATATTTTGTCTTTTGGGTGATGAAAGTGGATTAACAAATAATAAATTACTTGAGTTTCTGCTTTGTCATTAACAACAATTAGTTTTATCTCTTACATTGTTCGAGTCCTTTGACACTTTCTTTTACTGAAATATGGACTACTTTAAGAACAATCCATATTTAGAAAACATTTTTGAAAATAAGTCTCTTTCTCTCTGATTAAAATTTATTAGTACTGAGAATATTACAACTGTTTTAAATTCAAGCAAACGTGCTAGGTTATAGATGAAAATATTTTTTTAAATACAAAACATTAGGAGATAAAATTAAAAAACAAAAAATAGACCATGCCTCTTAATTCTCAGATAGCAATATTATAAAAAGAACTTACATTATACCAGTTTTCTGGATCCTGGCAAAGGGCAATTAAGTTATGCCCAGCCGCGTGAAGGTTTCCATAGAAACCTGAGTGCAATGACAATGGTCCACTGGCTTCAACTGTATTTCCAATAGCATCAATACTGTCCTCTCTCATCAGTGAAACTTGTTGCATAGACGTTCCATCACTCTGCAAAGAAGCCACATAAAATATTAATCTAATATTTAAAACTTTTTTTTATGGACCTTGGTTAACTCTTGTTAACGATTATGTTCAGAGATTAAGTGATTTCTTCAGGGTAATTGGTATGATTGAAATATGAGGATGAAGTTTCTAGTCTGGCGTTATTAAAGCTTTGTCTGGTATGTAGAGCAGTGTTTAACTGTATATATAGTGTGAAGCGATAACGTGATTGATTGATGATCTAAGGAGATGCGTAATCAAATTCATCTCCATGTTTTAAGTAGATCAATTTTCCTGAAGAAGTGATTATTTTTCGTAACGTTCTAATCATTCAGTCCTTCACAATGTAAGTCGAAAATCACGAAACCATTATGTTCTAGAGGCAACCTATTTGGTATCTCAAATGGAAGAAGCAATGTGGAATATATTCTTTGTAGTATCTTCTACTTCTACTACTAACAAGATATTAAAATTGTAAGAATTTTCCTCCAGAAATTAGTACTATAACCGGGTGATCCACCGCTTACATGTGGACAAAACTGGAAACAATGATAGTCTGTTTGAAGGACTAGAGTATCGCTGCGGTCGAGCATAACAGATGTCGCCCGCGCATCAACTCTGTCAATGCGTGTGTACGAGTGTGATTGTCTACCGTATATGTAAACGTGCATATAATTTAATGTTAAAGAACATTATTTATCGATCCATTAAGAAAATTAAAAGACTCATTTCTTACTCAATGATTCTGGAGCAATGGATGCTACCAGCTTGTAGAAAGTTGTGAGATGGATTTCAATGACCCAAACGGCTATGTAACTGAAATCAGACGATCTAATAATATACCTTTTCATATTGAAAGGCAGCTTTTTATTTATGTTCTTTGCCTTTCAGAATATCTTGGTAGTTCCTGAGGTAGTCGAATACCCTTATGGGAATTTTCCTATACAGTAGCAATTGGTCCTTGGATTAGAACCTATCTTTGGTTATTTCCAAGTTCATTCAGCGTTTGCTTAGTTGGTGATGATCCCTTTAGTTGGAGGTTCCCACTATAGTTAAAACCTGTTAGAGCGGGAAATGATTGTCGATATGTTCTTGATGGTGGCCAGTATGCTAAAAGGAGGCGAATTCAGCATTATACAGGACGGTATAGACTGAGCCAGGACCTTGTCATTTTAAGTAATACGAATTGTCCATACTTCGTGTTCTGTGCCCGAAACAGTAAATGGTTAGACTGTTATATAAATGGTGCCAGGGACAGTAGATTGATCCACATTCTGTTACATAAATGGTGCCAGGATGAGTGGACGAACTCAGGACTGTTACAGTACAAAGGCTAATTTTCTTTCCTACTTTTGATTTTATTATTGCCTTTATGAGGAATTATACTCTTATATTTGGAGAAGAAATGTATAATACTAAACTTACCCTTTACCAACTTTGTACCAGAATTTAATAAAAGGAAAGTTATTTTCTGTGTTTTATTTGCAACTTGGCAGTAGTAGTAAAGAGGCACGCCAAGTTAGAGCCCTGGAGTCATTATGACATTTGTCAAGGTTTTCGTACTAATGCTGGTATGATACTAAAGACCTGTCAACGATACTTTCTTCCTTCTCCGCCTTCGTAAGATTTCTCGCCGAGGAATACTAGTCCTTAGACTCATGGCGGGATTAGGCCTTACCTGCCTATCTAGACCATAAATGTAAATGAAAACAAATGCACACACAATTTACAATTTATGCGAAGCTTGTCAAGAGAATGAGTTATTTACCTCCTGTACGCTCAATAAAAAGTTATTCCTTGCACGACGTACTGGTATTAATAGTTTATTCCAACTTGCTTAGTAAGTACACTGTTCTTATTTTCTGGGATTAGATTCGAAAGGAATATAATATTTCTAAAGGATTTATTGTGCGACCGGAATATAATATTTCTAAGTTACTATAAATCCGCTAACAATTTTCACTTTAACTCAACAGAAATTAAGATCTAGTGTAACTAAGATTAAAACCCTTGTGCATGCATGTCTTCTCAGCTCATTATAATGAATACAAATTACACAAGGTATGGTTATAAGTAAATCTTAGCTTAGTCTTCCGTTAATCGGTGGTACTCGTAATGAATTAATTGAACTCATCAGGACATTTCTTTTTAGCTACTATACTTCGTATACATTACTGTAAATTCAAATATCTTCTAGTATAAACATGAAATTGTATACATTATTTATGAATACCATGTGTATTTTCTACCAAGTTGCTTGATCTATTAATAAATTTAAATAAACTTTTTAGTTAGTAATACACTTTTGCATCTAATTAACGAATTTAGAATAACAATAGCTTACTTGCAAGGCAAATCCAGTGTCAATAGCGTAATACAGTCTGTTCCTCCACACCTCCAAATCATCTATCCTGATTCTCATTCCATCTCTATTAACATCCTGGAAGAAGAAAAGTATTTGTAATACTGTGCATAAAGAGGAGGGAAGAACAATTTATTATTTGAGGGTTCTGTGACTTAGTGTATGCATGCAGGAATCGCCTCTAACTTATAAAGAGTATTATTATTATTATTATTATTATTAAACATTATAATCTGTTGGAAAAATAGAAAAGAAGAATGCTTACCCGTAAAATAGTAAATCTCTGACGTCCACTGTAAGTACTATTTGGATTTAAATTAAGCAAGAATGGGAAGTAACCTTCTGGGATAGGCTCTCTCCAGTTGTCCAATGGTCGAGCTCTGTTCAACCGATTGCATAATCTCTCAAAGTTATATCTAAAGAGGAAAATAGCAAATTATAATTATGAGAAATGCTACTGTATCTCGAAATAGTGTTTGCTTTTAACAGCTCTCCAGCGGAGCAGTAACGAAAAGATTCCCTGATTTTTCCCAAGTTTAAGACTAAAGTCACATTCTTTTTAGATTATTATAGATACCCTTATTTAAGACGAAAGATAGAATATGCTTAACTTTACCTTCCACAAGCAATTGCAGGGTCAATGTATGAATTATCTTTGGTTAGATTAACAGGTAAGTGACTGAGTAACGAACACCAATCTTTGCAGGCTTGTACACGGTTGGCCAGAGGTCGCGATAAAATTTAAAGTCAATAAAAATATAATTAAGTTTTTTCATATATATTGAAAAAAATCAGGCTTTGGAAATTCATGATTGAAAAATTCAGCTTAAACGTAAGAATAATTTCAAGCAATAGCGATTTTGAATGGCTCACCTGTTCCCCTGATTTGTTTCAGTGAGGTTATTTAAAAGTTCGTATTGTGCTAATCAACCTCGCAATGTTGGACAGCTAAAGGAGAATATTCATGCAGAAATTCAGAACATAAACGAAAACACTCTGGCTAGTGTGATACAAATGTTATCAAAAGGGCCAGTGTTCGTGAAGAAGAAAGCTCAAGACCTTTGGGCGATATAATTTTCAAAGTGTAGGGAAAGTAAACTCCTAACAGTATAGTTTATTATCCAGAAAAATTAAAATATTAAAAGAACAACAGTTATTCGTTGCTTAAACGAGACCACCAAGTATCCTTCTCTGACCGACACCACAGGAAGGAACATCTACAAATTGGATAGAGCACAGAGAAATCCTATCATTGCCTGAGTTTTCTCTCACTTGAAGATAATTTCCTGTCTTTTCCTTGACCAACAAAATTCCCTAACTTCCTAGGTTTCCCAGACCTCCAACACAGTTTCAAGGCACATATTTATCTGAAATATTTGTCTTGCACATGCATCTCAATAATAAACATTTTGTATTTGGTCATTGACTTGTATGAGATTGTGTTGTTAATTATAATACAAAGCAAAACGTACAATGCTTAGTACGTACAAGAATACAACACTACGTACGTTAGTACAACAATAAGGAAGTTCCATGGTTTTAGTAGCCGAAAAATGATTCGTTGGGAAAGGAAGGCGTTGAAAGATTTCATTTTCTGAAAGCAATACAGAAAACACTTCTATATTTACATTTGTCAACACTAATATGATTAATAACCCTAATAAGCAACAAATGGTAAAGCAGATACGTTAGTTACGTAAATATTTTCACGTCTAAAGCAGGTGAAAACAAGGAAAGAAAACCCTGTAAATATCACCCACATCCAAGTACTTAAGGAGGTAAAGGAATTGTTAATAAAAGAGGATAGTTAGAAATTTGAGACAATCTGTTATTATTACTGATACGCGAATCGAATACAACATGCATTATTAAATAAGATGTACTAACAGAGAAATATTATGATTATTTTGAAATGCAGCCTCAAGGTTTGTTTAGAATACCCTTTGACACGTTTTATTTAAAGTAAAATGGAACAATATTACAAAAAGTAGACATATCAAGTATGATATTAAAGTATTGTTAAAGTCACAAGAACTTATGATTATCTTGGGTGTAAAAACTGTATATTTAGTGTATTTTGTCAGATGTAGAGTCTTTAAGACACCATGTGAACTACATTCTACAGGCGTGCAAAGGAACCGGAACACATGGGGCATGTGTAATGCATTTCGCGAGAGGTGTTGGTTGACGTTCAACGAAGATAATGTAGATAATTTAGGTCGAATGGATGAACTCTGATAGTTCATTTGGTGCAGTTTCTCTAAAACACGAGTCCCTAGATATCAAGACCATGAGGTTTGGAATTACCTGAAATGATATTTAAATGACCATATTTTAGTGTAACCATGTTACTATTTTCAGTAACTTGGACTTCGGCCCGTCAAAATTAGTGCAAGATTAATGATCTGTCTAGGACATGAGCAGGGTTTCTGGATTTTTTTAAAAAAAATCAAACTATGGCTTCTCGTACATTAGTGTTGTAAAACAACGATGGGCAGATTAGCAAGTGGGCGAAAGCTATTCATGTCTACCTAAATAATGTAGAGATGTAATACAGAGTTCGTCTAGCTTATGTCATATGTACTAGTAAATGAAACCTTTCCTATATTCATACCTGGAATAGCAGGGAGATAACCGAGATGTTAGATGTTCCAATTGATCAGCCTCTCGTGGACTAAGTTTGACTTGACACAGCTGAAACCTGATACGAATACTTTCGCTATTAAACGGTCTGAATCATAGTAGACGCTCAGAATCGTGGAACTAAAATGGGAGGTATGAGGCTCGTCGACCTTATATACTAATTTGGGCCCTTGCCCTACAAGGCTGACCTAAACTTTCGGAGAAAGTCCTTTCGTAATCGAAGACAGAAGTTCAATTCCCCATAATATGTGTATGGGTATTTGCTTTGAGGTGAATACCATTTCGTTTGATGTCATGAATTTCAGTGCATTGCACAAGTAGAGATAAGATGCAATTCCGCTCATCCTTACTCAAGCAAGGTAACGATTTATTTCCATTTTTCTAACACAAATTACGTTAACAGTTTCTAATAATAAAAGTTTGAATATTTTAACTAATTTGGCTACTTTTTAAAACTATTTTGGCTATTTAAATACTTTTTTTTCTATTTTAAATATTTCCATTACTTAAAGGGGTTCACAATATTACTCTGTACGCTTGCATTACCATTAGTAGCTATTAACCATCTCGTGCATTGTTACCTCATTTATGTGTCATTCTACAACAGAAACAAAACCACACACCTCGCAATTACTTGACGATGCAAGTAATAAAAGAGTTCTCCACGTCTCGTTCTATTGAACAATTCTATGCTGGGACCAAATGTAGGGTAAGTTATATGCCACGTTCCGTGCAATTCATTTAAATCTGTGTCCTCACGGAAATAGGCCAGTCTGTCTTCTGGATCACGATTATTGCCGCCGAAGTTAACTTCAATGGTTAAACGTCCTGACGGCTCCTGTAAAATAGGTAATAATGATGAAAGAATACGGAAACAGTTTATCCACTTATTTAAAAAAAAAAAAAAAATCTTAATAAGAAAGTACTGAAGTTGCATATCATATTTTGTCTTCCCCCTTTCGTATCGTTTATTTACCTTGAGAGTGACGCAAGTTACAAACAATTCGAAGCATGAGAAATAGTCCGGCTTTGTTGGGATGGTTACAGAAGTTCTCAGTTTCTAGAAAGTCTAGTGCTAATATCTGTACTTAAATAACGCAAGGTAACTTGAAACAACCCATTCACTCGTTTCAAAACTGTCTGTTCTTCATTTCTTCCTTAATTCTTATATCAAAACTGAGTACTGAGTAAAATTTAGTTCAATATATGCATCCTATATACTTTGTTGCACAGTAGGTTGTTCTGATATTGTAACGTGGGGTGATGACAGGACATCTTTGGTTTTCATTCAAGGTTTTCTGAAAGCAGTTTGAGTAGTGGAGTTTCTACAGACCCTATACGCAGAGTATTCCAGAAGTAATTTTTATAGTGGCATAATACACACCGCGTAATCCTCGTGCAATGCCTCGGAAAGTGCCAATCGCCTGGTATGATCAAAAATGTCTTCAAAACCTATTTCACATAAAGGATGTTTTGGATTTGATGGGACCACGTCTATATACATCTTTGTTCAGGTTCACTAAAGTTTACTGTAGGATGATGTAGGTATATTAAACAAACAATTCCACAATGTACTAATCACTTACTGTTCTGAGACATTCTACTTGCTTTCTTACTTTAGTGCAGTTTAAGTGCAAGGCACTAAACGAAAGGAAGAGTGCCGAATTGGCCGATTTTTCCTGTTGAAATGAAATTTATCTTTAAACAACAGAATTCATTGAAACTTCGTCAAAAAAATCTTAAGTAGTTGGGCATATGCAAGACTTCCTTTACACTAAATTTCAGAACCAACGTACATTAAAAAAAATAGTGATTCAACTACTACTACTTAAGTTGAATGATTTCTTAAGCATGATCTGCCATACTGAGTCATGTGGAGTTTCTTTACAAAACTTCGACACAAATTGATAAATCATTCTTAGGATATTTTGAACGCCTATTTAAAAACTAAATCTAGAAGACTTCAAGAATACGGCTGTCCACTTACCGTTAGGTTCAATTCTTCTCTGATTTGTTCTTCTTGAACCTTTGGAAAGATGTCAGATTTTATGAACTGTTGTGGAAGTACCTCAGAAAGAGGTGGAATTTGAATATGAGTTGTATCCTTCCGGTTGTTGAGAGCTACTGACAATGCATACACGAAGAGACCTGGATTAACCCTGTCTTTAGCGTAGACAGCAGCAGATAGGAAGTCGTCGAACGTTTTTGATTCTATAAGAGAAGAAAATTAAAAGAAATCACCGTCAATGCTTTAAGCTCTACTAGCCCTATTATTATTATTATATCTTCGAAATTAAAGCCGAATAAATAATCACTTGTCTATACTAACAGATCCAAACCATGTTAGATCTTAAAACAGTCTACTGAAAGTTGGTGCACACAATATGCTATTCACACACTGAACTTAAGCCCCATTACTCTTTCTATAACTAGACATACATCTTTTAAATAAATTATTGTGTGGACAGATAGTTAATTCGCTTTTGAAACATGCACTTGCTGTGAGGTTGACGTATATATACGCCCCCAGTTTGTTTCGATTGTATTTCATTGTTGTTGAATATACACGTCCAAACTATTAGGATTATTATCCTGATATTCCTTAGTGTATTTGCCATACTGTCGATTTCAAATGTCTTCCCCAAAAAATAGGCATGGGAAAATAAAAGAAATCGAATGATAAAGTTGAAAAATTGTTTCAATGAATATTTATTGGCTTCATTCCATTTTTCGTTCAAGAGGAAGACTGTGCTGCTAATGGCGTCTAAACCATATTTTGATGTTACTGATGTCAAAGAAGAGTTATTGATATGTGATTACTGATTACCATCTAAGTGATATTCAGACCTAAAGTCATTGAATTCGATCTGGATGGAGATTTTGATCGTTTAGAAAATGGCATCATAGTTTTTTCGTTAGATGGTCTTACTTGGACTAAAAAGCAATTTGAATTACAACCTGACGTTTCCAGGATATACCAAAGTCTTCATCCTAATTCGATGAGATTCACTGAACACCTTTTTCCCGATTTTGTCTCCAACCATTCCACAATAATCCAGAATACCACGAAAGCCAGCAAAAATCTAAAATTCATCTTTCGAGTAGGAAAAAATTTATGTAGGAACCTCTAGGCAACAAGTGGGAGTATCTGTCAGCAAAAGAAATTATTTCCTATATTCATTATTTCTTCTACTTTTGGTGACGAATTGTTTATCTTACTATAAAATACGTGTGCTCTGTTCTTTACGTTACGGGTAAGTTACGAACGTGTTTAATCAAATCATACAGACTCGCGAAATATATTTATTTATTTATTTTCGCGAGTCAGTAGGATTTGATTAAACACTTTCGTAACTTACCCGTAGCGTAAAGAACAGCGTACACGTATTTTATAGCAAGATAAACAATTTGTTTATTAGACGTGAAAATTTAAAATATCTTTTTTTAGTTTTAAAATCTTTCGCCACCATTTTCCACGGTGATTTTGGAAGCAAAGTATAATGTGAAGTACGGTTAAACGTACAAAGGATAAAAGTTTTGCAGAAGCTTGCAAATTTAGGCTTAGGAAGCACATTAATGAATGTATATGCCGCTGTTAAAGCATGACCTTGAAGGGATACGCGAGCACAGGTTGCAGACCGTTAGTGAAGTTTGGGATTTCCAGCTTTCTTCATCAGCTGATAAAGCAATAATGCAGTACTAGCAAGTCAATGCAGCAATTATCAATTCGTAATAAGTATAGAATAAGATATTTATTGTCTTTAACACATTTTAATTTAGCATGAAAAATTATTTTCCAAAAACTACAAATTAGTTTCTTAACTAACAAATATTAATTGAAAATATGCATATTTTACCAGAAAATAATTTTTTAGATTTCGGTTTGCAATCAAGTTCTTCACTTAGAATTAATCTCAAAAGGTAATAGTATACTTGGAATTATTCATAACACTAGCATTTTAGAGCCTGGCACTGCGCTGCAAGGGTTTCATGTGTGTAGGTTACTTCAACTCTCTCTGCGTGGTTGGACTAGGTTTTCCAAATATATTCAGATTTAGATATTTCGCTATCATCATTCCAGAATAGTTAAGGAAAAGTTCTGTTTAAATATATATATTTTTTTAAAATACGTCCCATGTTCAATTTTATAAGGCCTTGGGTGTCATTACGACCCTGGGATCTAATGCTCGCCCGGACCACTTTTACCAGTAAACATTTACTCTTGTCTTAAAGTATAGAATACAGTTCGAGAAAGAACGATATGCCTTTTACATTCGGATTCTTAAGAATAATGGGTTCCTGGGACCAAAGAGAAACTCCGGACAACTGTCTTTATACGCTATTTTTTCGCCTCAACGATATAACACATTAGCGAAAGAGAGAGATTCAAATATCTATATTAGGCAAATAAATAAATAAATAATAAATAAATAATAATAAATAAATAATAATAATAAATAAATAAATAATAAATAAATAATAATAAATAAATAATAATAATAAATAAATAAATAATAAATAAATAATAATAAATAAATAATAATAATAAATAAATAAATAATAAATAAATAATAATAAATAAATAATAATAA
>JAGDQP010003758.1:45910-58513 GCA_022664845.1 Lepisma saccharinum
AAATAATAATAAATAAATAAATAAATAAATAAATAAATAAATAAATATATATATATATATATATATATATATATATATATATATATATATATATATATATATAAATAAATAAAACACACACACACAGTACGGTAACAACTAATTTCAGTTTTCAGAGTAGATCCTAGTTGAAAAATTTAAATAATCGCTTTTAAAGTTACCGGTATTAAAACAGTTTACGATCTGACCACTCAACAATTCTTCTCCATACCACATATCTATCACTACGTTTTTGAATACTGCCACTCTAGAAAGTAGTTTTTATTTTTGTTTTTATCTCACTTTACAGCGCAAGTTTTAAATTTTGCACTTTTTGAAATGCGTGAGTATGCAAGTTCTTTTGCGTGAGAGCGTCAGTTGATGCTTTAATGCGTGTGAATCATAGGAACATAGGAAACCTCCATAGGAAATTTTGTAGATCCGCCATTGCTACTAAGTACAAAAGAAAGTATCAAAACACTTACCGTAAACAAATAAATTGATCAAAGAATTTGCATACTCTCTGTGTTGTGGCTGTAACACGGAAAACATAGCTCCTCGATCGAGTTCTTCTGCTTCAGTAACATTAATATCCGTCCTTTCTTTAACGTCAATCACGAGTACATTTTTGGCTACCGGAACTTTCTCCACAGCCAACCGCAGACTTTTATATCGATCGGGCTGAAAGTGTTGAAAAAAACTGTTGTTTATTGCAGCTATGTGAAATAATGTTATTCAATATTTTTTTTCTATTATTTTCTATGAAACAATTAGTAATTAAAGAGTATGATTCCAAAATGTACTCAATTGATTTCTGTGCTGCTTTTAAAAAAACAATTAGCGTGTGAACTTTTACTGCAAGCAGAAGTTTACTGTATAACTGCCAGTGATTTCAATTGCAAATTTTGTATGTAGTGTCTGAAAACTCGCTACGTTATATTTGGAATTTCCGAAGATGTTTGAACACAGACTGGGCGGGATTTGAAATCATACTCTTCAAGTGCAGAAATGCAACCTATATAGTTCAGACCCCAGCGGTCGACATCCTGACTAAAGTTTTTCCAGGGTTTTTCAAGTCACAATAGCCAAATACCGGGATGGCACCTTCAACATGGGCCCTGTCCGACACCTTCTCGAATGTCCCCCTCCCCTACCCCGGCATGAGCCTTAGATGCCTAAAGGGAATAAAAGTTCAAATTTAATTAAATCTGAGGAGCAATGGCCAATTAAAACTGACATATAATTGTTTTAGAATATTGCCTCAAGAATTGGTGAGATTTAACAAAAAATAATCACAGTACCAATGAAATTAAATGTGAAACATATGAGAACTTTTCATACTTTCACAGCTTGTTCATCACATCTTAGCCACAAATCTATTGTTATACGATAAAGGAATTTTCCAAGAAAATTTGTACCCCATGTAAACATGTTAATACCACTAAACATGGATTAAATAGTTGTAACCTAATTATGAAATAACTTAATGATTTCTTCCTTCAAGAACTTTTCGATTGAGAACATAACATATACGAAAAGCTACAAATTCATCCACCTACGCAACGTAAATTTATAGTGTGGCTCACTGTACAGACGCTGCACATATTGAAAGAAACTGAAATCAACTAAAAAAATATTGAATATTAACACAATATAATTAAGTTTTCATAGTATTCCTAAAACCAGACGTGTATGCTAAGTATTGTATATAATAGGCGCATATTGTGGGGAAGCCAGGATTGGAGTATTTACAAGGGTTCAGATTTTTTTTCGTTATCAAGAATTTTGATTACACATGATACATGGATTTAGCCTGTAACATGTCTATTAAGATCTTACAATAATAAACAGTTATTTAACTATTAATAGTTATTAAGAAAATCTCTAGAGCGTCAGTTTGCCACCTGGAGATCAGACTTCGATTCCTGCTCAATACAACTTTCCTTTTGTTCCTCACAAAACATTTTAAAATGCTGTTTTGTACTCTTTTCGATAATTTTCACATCTTAAAGTACCGCAATTTTAAACTTACTTGTTTTCGTTTTAAAAGTGGCACTGTTTCACATGGAATGTCGAGCGAGCGAAATCGTTAAAGTCAGGTTAGATTATACATATAAACTCAAGTTGTCCTTAACCTTAAAGTTTACCCCATCATGAATATATAACGAAAAAAAGACCAGTCAGTGAAACAACTAAGGCATCCTGTTCTCATGATAACCTGGACGCTATCGAGAAAGTAAACGATTACAATAAGTAACATTACGCTAATGCGCTGCCATCTATGAGCAATGTTGTAAATTACCTGACGAACGAGTCAAGTCTTTTTCAAAAGACTTTGCTGGCAGATTCTTTACTAGCGTAGGCTGTAGAGTGTTGACCGAGAGGCCGGGCTTCGATCAAAGACGAAGTAATTTTTTTCACAAGCGTATTATATATATATTTTTACTACCTATGAACAAACACGCGTATTTTTTTTCATTTTCAACACTTTAAGCAAGGTACACAGACATTTAATATCAAGCAAGCGAGCGAGCGAATGAAAACATGTTAGCGTTCAGGTTAGACGCGTTCTCTCTTTACCACTGATGTAAAGAACTAACATCCTACGTAATATTCTTTACATTTTTTAACAGAACGTAAGCCGTTCTAACAAAAGGAATAGTACTAAGTTCACTCCCTGTGGTCACTCAGTTCCTGTGCTGTTATTGCCTACTGGATTATTTACTTTCCCAATACGGTTGTATTAAAACGTCGTTGTCGATAGATAGACGCCACAAAAATATTTAAACTCGTTTATCCACTTCTACTCTAATCAAATATGGACTAGTTTCAGTTCGAAGTTAGTTTTATACGCTTCTTATCGCGATTTTTTGTTTCAAGTCTCAATTCGTGAGTTATTCATATAATAGTATAACATACTCTGCATATAATAGAACATACTGAAAATAATATTTTAGCTTTTTTTTTCCAGATTTAAGATCACTAAAGAAAAAAAAACAGGCCGCACAACGATATCAAGCTTAAAATTTGGTCCATATTGGTTTATACTGAAGTGGACAAACGAGATGAATTGTGCTCTCCGTTCCCTGGCTTCATATATTCATGAAATTTTCAATGGCAGCAGTCAGTCCAGTATCGCTTTGAGATAGAAGTCATTGGAGCGTTTGCGTCGCGTGTGAATTTTATAATCAATATTTCCAGGACGTATAAAGATAAAGAATATAACCTGACTTTTCTATTTCATTGAAGCAAAACATTATTTTCGAAAGCAAAAATCCTTTTAAAAACTAAACAAGTTAGAGCTGGAATTCTGCCAACAATCGCAAAGGCTCAATTCCCTTGATAACATTTGGATCATGATTTTTGACATGGGCTGGCAACACTGACAACAGGACTGCTGGGGAAATATAAATGGTTAGCTATTATATTTCACTTTTCCCCTTATAGAAACGCTTATATTAAGTTGTTATCGAAATTTCATGTAAGTATTCGGGGACAAGCCCCCTGCGCCGTAAGAAAGTTACCTTTGTTTATACACCATTGTTCGCTATTGTATTTGGCTCTTCTCCATAGAGAAACGCTTAATTTTAAATATTAGGGAATTTAGATATAAATATTCGGGGGCGATCTTCCCCCCTAGCCCACACTCCTTACGAAACTTTGCATATGCACACAATTTCCCGTTATCTTATTTATTCGCTTCCCCTAGAAAAATTCTTAATTTCAACTATTAGGGAATTTAGATTTGAACTATTAGGGTAAATCCCCTTGCCTCCGGAAGCCTATCTTTGCCCATGCTCGTTCACTGAATTAGTTTAGTTAAGACCTTTTTAATGACACCGCAGTATATTCCTATTGGGTGAAACTATATTTATGCCAAGTTTTGTGCTACAATCACAAAAATTATGGAAGCAATTTTTTTTTTTTAAAAAAAAAGATGATTTTATAGCAAGTAGGGCGGCAACACTGGTAACTTGCCAACGTAGGTGACCTCAGTGCTTTTGTATTGCGTCGAATAATGTTTATGCCAAGTTTGGCGCAGCTGAGTAATTGAATGACCGCAATTTGAACAATTGATTTTTTTTTTTAGAAAATGGGCTGACGATTTTTTTTTTTTTTTTTTTTTTTTTCGAACGACCCCTCAAGCGTCTCTACAATTTGTAGTTCCTGAGGTTTAATTTCTGGACACAGACGGACGGACACCATGATCCGGAATAGTAGGTCCCTTTTCTTCTAGTTTCGCTATCAAGGGGCCTAAAAGAAGTTGAGATGATGGCCGGGTTTCCAATCAGGGTGCAGCACTAGCATACTCGTTCGATGGTTTCCTCACTAGGCCACGAAGGCAGATGCTGATCAAGACTTTCCGAGTGATATTTTTAGCTTCCAACAGTCTGTTAAAGTGCACCATATTCTCTAATAGAGAGATTATTGCGACTTTGGCTAAGATTTCCCAGCTCGAGAAGATCCAAGTAGACTTCTTATAAAACTATGTCATGGAATTACAGGAAATCAAATCAGCCATTTTGTGCCAAATCAAACACATGAATTCTGCATCACACTTTCAATGTTTATCCCCACATAGTGAAAGAGACTTCTTTGCTTGTAAAGATCAATATCGTTATGATTTTTAGTTGCAATTTGGCCCTTCTCGAACATATAGAATTAGATTTACAGAAAATGGCCAATGGAATTGTTTTAATGTCCGAAAGTTACACAAGCTAACACACATGGCACTCAACAACATACCCAGATAGCATTCTAGCTTGCAACAAGCTTGTCAGTCACGCTTTGAGCTTGCCAAACTTGATATGTGTTAAACTTAAACCAGTATGAAAAACTTGTTGGAACAAGCAGGTAGCCTAGGAATCTTACTAAACTTTAAATGTATTTTAATTTTATTTCGTTTCACTTCCGCTGTCGTCTCACTGCCCTGAAGTACCAATTACGCGCCAGGACTCTTTCGCAGTAAACTCATTTTCGCCAACTCCCACCCTTTCACTACATGCGTCTTTTGCGATCTGAGAAACTAAATAGCGGTTGGAAAATGAGGTGGGGCGTGTGGTTCTGTGGTCGAGTAACTACAGCATCGGATTGGTGTACTAGTGGTTCTCTGTTCGATTCCAATCCAGGGCAACGTTTTTTATTTTAAAGTACACTGTGTTTGTCTTGTCAAAGCTACTTCAACCGTGATTCTTGTTAACTAGACTGCTCGATTCAACATTGTATAAACCTTTTTTTTTTGGGGGGGGGGGTTGATTTGCTAAGCTTGCATGAATTTCTCCCACTTGTCAAAATAAGCTTGATTAACATTTGAGCCAGATCAAAATGCTAGGCCTAGGATGTCTATTCTAATTCTATATCGGACACAATAAATATATTGCAACAACCATATGGTGCTTTATAAACATAGGAGTTACAACCAAAATGCGTGATTTGGAATCCGAATCAGAGTGCGGGGGTCAGATGTCGATGTGATGGTTTTTCTCCTATCATCAACTCTATGGACACTGATAAAGACCTTTCTTTGTCCACGCTTGATTATTAATAAATGAGAAGTTATGGAAATCTAAATGTATTTTTAGCAACTTACAAAATAATTGATATTTTTACGTCAATCACTTTCGACTTACCACATAAGATGGAGGAACATTAAAGACAACTTCCCTGTCTGGCGAACACATGAATGAAGGTTCATTTACTCTGTAGAAAAGGAACAGTGTTGCCAACTGTTCTATACGTTCTTTCTTCATTCCTTGACAATTTCCGCATCTTATAGAACTCTAGAAAAGGAATGAAGATATTTTTCATTAGAACAAAAACGTTGTAACAAATTTAATAAGATTAACATGTACCTAAACATGTATCAAATTTAATAAGAATAACATGTATCATATTACTTAAATACTTATCAAACTCACAAAGTAAAGTCAGTTTCGCCGTAAATTCATTCCTGTGCTGTAAGGGTTGCTTTCCTTGAAAGCATGGGTTGCTTGCTTTGCTTTCAGTTAAGATGAGTAGCCAATAGAAACTCGTGTTACATAGAACACGCCATAACACACGCGTTTCAATTGGCTATTCACCCAAATCGCAAGCAACGCAAGCGGGCTTGAAAATGAGCCCTTAGAGCATTGTTACATTGCAAAGCATTGTGAGTAGAGGAATTGTTGTTACTAGTCTGGAATCATGGTTTAATTTTTTAAACGGTTAATGAAATGGAAACCAAATGCTGATAGATGGGTACTGGCTAGATGATTCATACTATGAGGGATGTGACAATTATGTTTGTCATCCTGAAATCTGTCCATCTTGTATCGTAGTCGAAATTTTTAACCGCCCGATTACAAAAATGTAGACCTAGACTAGACCATGGTTTAGGCTAAGCCGGTGCATTTGAAAATTGAAGTTTAAGCCTTAAGCTTATCTAAGACTAAGACTAAACTCAGTCTTTGCAATCGGCCCTCATGTGAGTTTCGTCAGAGGAACGTCGTTGAAGTTACTTATGACGTAACTTTATTCTTGTAAGTTAATGCATTGAACATGTGATGCAAATTAAAACCTTTCCACACTACACACACATATATATTGGTATCCCTATCAATGTATGTTTGGTAATATTAGACTAAATAAGATTATCGTCTGCACTAAGCAGCAGATGTTTCGAACCCTGCCGCTAGGTGACGCTGCCGACTACTTTCAGTCGCAGGTTCTTTCCAGCAATAGCCACCAAACGACAGGGTTCAAAATCATGCTCTTAAGCAAACACACATTAATTTTAGCGCAGACGAAAATAGGTAAGCGGTAGATGTCTATTATTATTATTTAGTCTATGGCAAAACAAGTCCAGATTACAGGACAACCGTACTATTTTCCTTTTTTTAAAAAAAAAACAAAGTCGGGATTAAAGATGACTGCCATGTTTGAGTGTACTATCAAAACAAATGTAGCCTGCTATCCAATATTATTGTCATTCTTTTAAACGTTGCAACAAAAGTATTTTCTCCTAAAAATTCTGCCCGGATTTTTAGTTTGGGTATATAGAGCTACATTTAGGGGTGCAGGGAGTTTTACAGAGTTTCTACAGATTTTCAGCCAAAAAGAAGAAGAAAAAAAAAAGAGTTAAATGTGTACACGAGAATTTGGAGGAGTGACACCACGCCATTCGGGGGTCTGGTAGAATCACTGGTATTTCTTAATTTCTGATGCAACGTCAAAGTCAACCAATTTCTTATTGTTACGCTTTTTGGCTACTGCACCAGTCTTTAAGAGCGATAACACTTTTATTCAGGCTCTACGACGTTTTTCTGATATTTTCTACCTCTCAGCTAAGTTTGGTCAGTAAAGCTCTACTTTATATCGATGAGTTTATACGATTAAGAAACAATATTTAAAGTTTCTTCTAGGTCTCTTTAGCGATGCTTATTGTACCAATAAAAAAGTTGGGACGCCTTTCCATGTATGCGCTAGGATTTGTTTTGCTTGAGATTCTAATTTTGGCGCCGAGGTTCTCCTGTTGCCTACAATACTCAACACACAGTGTACGTTGAAAGAAATTCTTAGGTCGGCTTTTCTTGCAGGCGCTCGTAGTGTCCTTTTTCTTCAGATTTCTGTGAGTAGCCAATAGAAACTCGTGTTACGCGTAGAACAAGTACTTAAACACGTATTTTAATTGGCTAATCAACCAAATCTCAAGCAAAGAACTTGGCAAGCGCCTGTATGAAAATCTGGCTTTAGAATTCAAGATGTGATGAAGTGTTCTTCTAGGTTATTGAGAGATGTACAGTCACGGAAGTATGTACCGCGGGAAGTTGAACAACAACTAACATTAAAACTTTTTATTTAAAATTATATTTATCGGCCAGACAGTTTTTGTATGATTAAGCCGTGACATGTCTGAGGAACAGAGGTGGCAGGTTTAGTGACTCTAAAGGGTGCCTATGTAGCCCATAAATAAAAATTGCCCGTAAATTGAAACTAAATGTTAGACCATAGACTAAATAAATAACTGCTAGAATCCCGCAGTACATATTTCCGTGACTGTACACAGAAAGTCCGTTTTTAAATAGGAATCTTTAAATTGTGCATAGAACAATTAAATTGTGCATAGAACAACAAATATTTTATAATGTAAAGTTATTTACTAATACCGACCTTTGTATCAGCTGCATTAGTGAGGAGAGGTGATATTGAGATAATAGTCAATAAGGAAAGGCATAGTAGATCACGCATTGCTAACGTCTGCCTGGAAATGAAAGAAAATATCTATTATTAGGTATCTGTTACTACAAGAAATACCTATGTACACAGAGAATATTTTTATATTAAGCTGTTTATTTAATATCAAGGTCCCTGATTTCCCATTGAAATGCTATACAGAAAGTAAGTTATGAGTTCTATATACCTGGATCTGGACTGGGGTGGACGCGGGGATTTCGCCAGGATTTTCAATTTGGGGATGTGCAAAGACAAAATTAAGAGGGTGTAAGTAGAGTTTGGCACGGTTTCTATCAATTTTTGACTTAAAATTTTTAACGCTGAGAAGTGTGCTCGAAAATTTAGGAGGGTGATACCCCTGAGAAGGGGTCTAGCAGAATCACTGGGTGGGTTGTCCTCTTGACTAGTTTTTAGGGAAATCTCACTTCCGGAGCTATAGTCATAAAATACAATTAAACTGCACTGTTACCAACTGCATCGCTCAATTGATTCTAAATCAATATCTGAAAGGTACAGGAAATAACGACCAAGATCCATTTCTGGAAGTTTTCGGAAAAGCACATTATAAAATTCAAGCATAAGTAAAGAATGAAGTTTTCTTGTTTAACAATTAGTACATATTACCGAGTGGCCGTAGCTCAGTTCGTACAAAGCTCTAAGCAGGAGGTCCTGGGAACGATCACAACCATTCATCCTGACTCCGGTTTTTCCAGAGTTTTCCCTCAGGCATACCAGGCAAATGCCGAGATACTATCTACTAACTAGACCTTGGCCGACTATCTTCCTGACATTAAATTAAATTTCTTTATTATTCTTTCCCTTTCCATAGGTGATGTAATTTTTTTAAAAATCTCACTCGTCAGCAATTACAACTAGTGATTCCGCCAGACCCACCCTGTTGTGGTGTGTCAGGCCCCCAAATCTTCGAGAGCACCCCTCTAACTGTAAACATTTTACGGTCAAAAATCGATATAAACCGCGCCACTTACACATTCCCAATTTTGATTTAACCTCCCCCCCCGGAACTGAAAATCCTGTCGGATAAAAGATAAAGATAAAATTAATTTTATGGGCGGTAACAGCACTACGGCTTACACCCGTCCCGATACGTGGGAAGCCCCTTATCTTTGTCACGTCTAAACTTAGGTGTGGTTGCATAAAATAAGAAAACAAAAACAGTAAAATAATTAAGAACTGAAGATGTAAAAAGTCTTCACAAGTATAAAATACTGGTGTAAATGGCCAGTATAACAATTAATAAAAACTAAAGATGTATAGAGTCTTTAGCATAAGTTAAAAACGTGTAGGCTGTAAATGGACCTTCACAAAATAAAACAATTGTAATGCATAAAACTTAACAGTTAAGGGACAATCATCTCAGAGAGACTGAGATAATCCTGTCTCACGAACATACATAAAAACTCTCCGCAACATACCTGGTTCATCCCCTAACAATGATGCAATGTCATTGGGGCTGTTATAACGTTGTCTAAGATGATTATATCCGGGACAATCTACAAGGACGTGACGAATACTTAAAATCACATTGCAATCATTGCAATGTGGTGGGTCCAATCGTCGTAACAGATATCCGTGTGTCAGGCGACTGTGTCCTATACGTAGACGACATAAAAGTACTTCAAGCCTACTATCTGGGCAAGATGATTTCAATGGAGCAACAGTTACCTTAATTTGTTTCAATTTATTAACAGCAACGTCATCCCATCGTCGTTGCTATTCATTCCGTGTAACCTGCCTATAATATATCATCATGTCCTGAAAGGGGGCATGTTGAATATCAATGTTAGCTCCTAAAGAGGCTTCACGTGCGGCTTGGTCTGCCAATTCATTACCATGGATACCAACATGACTTGGTATCCACGAAAAGACAACATCACCACCGGCAGAGCAGATAGCGTGTGTCTTACATAGAATATCTTGCACGAACGGATGCTTAGAGCATATATTGTCAAGGCTCTGAACAATACTCTTCGAATCTGTACAAGCAAGGATGCGGTTGAAACCACGGACAAGACTAAAATTCCAAAGCCTTTAAAAGAGCATATAGCTCAGCAGTAAAAATACTGGCTTTGGGATTAAGGCAAAATTCCCGGGCTTCCCCATCTACAACAAACGCGCATCCTACAGATTCATCTGATTTGGACCCATCGGTAAAACAGATAAAACGAGGGTACTGAGTCTGCATCGCACGAGAACGTTGCTGGAATTCAATCATTGATGTCTAAAATTTCTTTAGATTTGACAAAGAGATATCAATCTGTGGGCGGGCAAGTGTCCACGGGGGACGGAGACTAAAACGAACAGGACAGACAGTTGGGCGGTCTGCATTCAGATGCTCCAACAACTCTGATGCTCGGATGCCAAGTGGTCGGGTAGCGTGACCACGGCGTTCATATAGGGCTCGTTGGACAGGGTATAGGACTAAGTTATGTGCTGGGTGGCCTGCTAAAGATGATATCTTAGCAAGATAGCTCAGCACATAGTACATCCTATGAAGCTCAAGCGGTGGTTCAGCGGAATCAACACAAACACTGCTAACAGGACTTGTGCGATACGCGCCAGTGGAGAGTCGAATTCCAGCATGATGGACACTATCGAGCGTATGTAAGGCTGAAAATCGTGCAGAGGAATAAGCGTGACAACCATAAATAAGTTTCGATAAAGTGAGTGTGCAATAAAGGCGCAACAAGGTTGTACGATCAGTACCCCAAGTGGAATGACTTAAAACACGTAACAAATTCAGATCTATGGTACAGGAAATTTTAATTTGGCAAAGGTGACTACGCAAATTTAACTTTGAATCAAATAATAAAGCAAGGTATCGTACCTCCTCGACGAACTGGGGTTGTCTGTCTCCAAGAGAGAGATCTGGGTGAACAAAACAATTGCGTTTACGGCAGAAGTGTACACAGACTGTCTTCGTTGGAGAAAAACTAAATCCAGTCTGGTGTGGACAGTCAACAAGACTGTTAAGCGTCAACTGGATCTGTCGGGCTGCGAGGTTGATATTCGCAGAATTACAGACAATCGTTAAATCGTCAACATATAAAAGACCTTGCACAGGGGGGCGAATACAAGACAACACTGCAATAGCGAACAGTGTTACGCTCAGCACACTCCCTTGAGGTACGCCATTCTCCTGTAAATAACGCTCTGAGGAACGATCAACAACACGGACACGAAAATAGCGATCGCTAAGAAAATTTTATATAAAATGGGTCATGTGGCCCCTAATGCCCCAGTCATGAAGCTGGCGTAATATGCCTTATCTCCAGGTGGTATGATAGACCTTCTCTAAATCGAAGAACACAGCGAGAACGTGTTCATTCCGGAGGAATGCGGTCTGAACAATAGACTAACCTGACAAGGTGGTCGACAGTTGATCGATATTGGCGAAACTCACACTGATCATTAGAAACCAAGTTGTTATGCTCCAAGTACCACATTAGGCGTCGGTTTATCATTCTCTCAAATAGCTTGCATACGCAGCTAGTGAGAGCAATGGGCCGGTAACTTGTGGGATTTAGTTTATCTTTGTAAGGTTTCAGAATCGGGATTACAACAGCTTCTCGCCAACTAGTCGGGAAGCTATCAGTCCTCCAGATCTGATTATAGAGATTTAGCAAGAAGACCTTTCCTAGGGAGTGAAGGTGTCGCAGCATTTCATAGTGAATATCATCCAGTCCAGGAGATGTGTTTCTAACATCCCGGAATGCAGTTTCAAGTTCCCACTCGGTGAAAGAGACATATGCTTCGGAATTATGAGAGTGGAAGCGTGGAGGTATCATCTCTACCTATCGTTTAAAATTTACAAAATTAGCACTATAGTGCTGACAGCTGGATATTGCTGCGAAAACTGCTCCAAGAAGATTAGCTATCTCGTCTGGGTCAGTATGCAAGACATTGTTCTGCTTCAGAGCAGTCAATGGATCGGAGCGACAGTTGCCTTGCAAACGTCTGACCCGTTCCCCACTTCTCGAATTGGCGTGTGTGAATTTATGGAAGATACGTATTCACGAAAGAAACTACGCCGAGTTTGTTTCATGAGACGTCGTATACATGCTTGTGACTGTCGAACTGCATTCAAATTTGCCGCTGTAGTATATCGATTGAACACCCTCAGAGCGCGACTGCGCCGTCGCCGTGCTAATTCGAGCACCTGGCGTTCGGCCAGACTGTGGGATGGAACATCTGGCAGCTCGCAAAATTTCACGGTTCAAGTACTCAACCGAATCATTCAGGGGCAAATCTCCTTGGTCAACTAATTGGACATGAGTTTCATATTTAGTCCAGTCAGCACGCTTCCGATGCCAATGCGGTAACTTTCGTGGTGCTTGATAAAGGTTTAAAAAG
>JAGDQP010003758.1:58613-90905 GCA_022664845.1 Lepisma saccharinum
ATGGCAGCTCGCAAAATTTCACGGTTCAAGTACTCAACCGAATCATTCAGGGGCAAATCTCCTTGGTCAACTAATTGGACATGAGTTTCATATTTAGTCCAGTCAGCACGCTTCCGATGCCAATGCGGTAACTTTCGTGGTGCTTGATAAAGGTTTAAAAAGTCTAAAATTACAGGGAAGTTTTCACTACCGCATAGATCGTCATATACACGCCATACTAGCATGGGTGCAAGAACTGCACTGTAGACAGACAGATCTATTGCTGAGTATGTGCCACTTGCCAAAGTAAAATGCGTTTTAGCACCAGTATTTAATAAAACGAAGTTTGAAGCGTCAATAAAAGATTCAAATATTCTACCGCGGACATCTGTACGAACACTACTCCAAATAACTTTATATGAATTAAAATCGCCAACTAAAATTACAGGTTGGGCTAACTACTGCAAAAGATTCTGGAGGTCAAGGAGCGTAAAGTCTTGTTCCCTTGTGATGTACAAATTCAGGATTGTAACATGGTGCTCAAGGTGGACGCGAACAGCAACCACCTGTACGGTCGTAGCAAAGTGGACAGGTGTTGAATACAGCGTGTCAATAACACCAATTGCACCACCACCACATGCGCGACCATCAGTTGGAAAATCTGTGCGATAAAGTGTATAGTTCTTCAAGATCACAGATTCAGTTGTTTTAAACTTGGTTTCCTGAAAGCAAACTACAACAGAGGAAAGATCTGATATCGAGACTTGCATTTCTTCAGTGGGAATGAAATCCGTTAAAATTCCATTGGAGCATAGCCATTGGGATGAAGATTAATAAAAATATTACCTTTTCAGTCGAGGTTTATTAAATTTCCCTCCCTTTCCGACTACAGTAAACTGCGAGTCCATCAGATCGTCCTCAGTCATATCTGATTTGAGGGATGAACTCGGCGCATTAAGGGCAAGTGGAGAATTTTGATGTGCTAGTTGAGTAGCAAGAACAGTAGTTAGACGTTTGATGCTCGTCGCTAGTGGTGACACGAATATATCGTGAAATTTTACTGGCACGAAGAGTAGATACAGCCCGTGGAGTCCTAGAAGACTGACAGGAGACATTTCTCTCAGGATGCATCGGCGTAACTTGAGTCTGTGAGGCTTGCAGATTTCTTGGTGATTTATCAGGTTGAGCCTCTCAGTTTGAGTGGGTACATCAAATGTCTGGGTGCCAACCGAGACAGTTTTAATTGTTAGTCTTGCTGCTACAGTTGAAAACGCACCGGATGGAAGTGTACGTTGAGAGTCTCGTACTCGAAGTTTTGCATCACCAGCAGATATTTTCTCAATCACCATCAGCTCTCTAATGCGTTTTTCTCCTTTAAATACCGGACAGTCACGCGACCAGACCGTGTGATCACCATTGCAGTTAACACACTGAGGTTTCAGTGGTGAGCAAAGATCCGCACCATGGCTACTGGTACCACATATTGCACATACAGCAGAGGTCGCCTTACACGACGTGCTGGTGTGTCCATAGTGCTGACATTTAAAACAGCGGAGCGGACTCTGTATATACGGACGGACAGGTAAGCAAAAGAAAGCTGCCTTCACGTCCTTGGGGAGATGTGGCATGGCAAACGTCAAAATTAATGAACTCGTGGGTTGCAGTTTTCCACTCTTTCTAGTTTTAATGCGCCTAACATTGACTACACTTTGGCTGGCAAGTTTATCCTTAATCTCTTCAAGGACATCTTGCAAGTCCCAACAAGATATTACGCCCTGACTAAAGTTCAGTTGACGGCGTGGTTCAACTTGAACTTCCAATGGTCCTATGGTCTTCATTTTCAAGAGATTAGTTGACTGTTTATTATTGGATGTCTCCACGAGCAAGGTGCCGTTTGCGAAGCTTTTTATCATGTGCAAGTTCGTCTCCAACATAATTGAGTTGTTTTTGTATAATGAAAGTTGATAACCCCCTTCAAACCACCTGGATTCTCTGCTTCATTCTTTACCTTAATTACAAGATATCGTGTGATAGTCGGTACGGTACTTGTCTGTTCATCTACTTCTATTTTCTCTGCGGTTTCACTGATTGTTTCGGTAACTAGATGCGCCTTCTATTATCTTCAGTGACTTTCTCTTCATTCTGTCTCTTGGTCGTCTTGTCTATCCGCGAAGGCGACTTGTTAGGAGCCATGATGAAGGTTAGCCGTAAATGTCCACACTTCTCAGTCTTCGTTCTGAGGAGCCAACGAGGCTGCAGGGTACTACCCTCATCACCCTTGTCAGCAAGCTGGAAATCGAAGCGAAGTCAATTGACTTGGCGTCGAAATCACTTATACTCCCGACTGATGGATACTTGGGACACCCACTCCCAGTGTTGGTGAGACCAAAGGTCCGAAGAGCTCCCCAATGGCGCACTTCCCAGCCTCAACGAGCTAGACCATCCAAGAATCTAATGCTAAGAACTAGGCGTTATCCAATGGTTCCGTCTCCTTTCCTCGGGTCCCAGGGGCCAGCGTCAATGCAAGTACATCCATAACACATCCGTTGACATTGCGTGGAGGCGTCAGTCGCAGCACAAGAGGAGATGAAATTATGAAGCATCTGTGGATGAAAATGAGGTGAAAGTAAATGAAATCCTCTCTGCTGGTCCTCCTTTTAAGCAGCGTAGAGGTTTAGCTGCGAGGGCTGATTGCAACCAGCAAAGCCGGCTGGACGATGGGGTCGTCAATTCCCTACGCAGTTTGTGGCTGATTACAACCAATATAAGCGGGCTGGACGATGGGGTCGCCAATTCCCTACGCCGTATACGAGCAGCGATGGTCTGCTGCTCGGGCTATGTGATGGCTTCATCACGTTGCGGTCTGTAGACCTGCGATGGGGTCGCCAATCCCCTACGCAAGTGGGAAGTAAACATCCTCAACAGAGAAGCATTCTGGCCCTGCTGCTGGACTTCCCATAGGCAGCAACGATGGTGACACCTGCCAGGGCTGATTGCAGCCAGTAAAACTGACTGGGCGATGGGGGAACCACTTCCCGGCGCCGGGTGAAAATCCTGTCGGAATCCCTGCTTATAATCACCTTAATGTCTCATGGTTCGTATCTTTCTGGATGCGCCAGGCATATGTCCCAACACTTTCATTTTTTTGGAGAGTTTTCTGCGCAGCACTAACGCTTGACACTCCCTGTTACTTCTAGTGCCTTTATTTCACTAACGTCTGGGTTAACTTTTTGCGCAATTTCGGGTATAGGAAACATATCACTAAAGGAATATTGCTGCAAAAATCTCTGCTTTTATATTCAGCAATTGGTAGGTAACTGCAGTTCAGTTCACTTGACATTGTCAGAAAGCCCAGTACCAAGAAGCTGCAGGATTTTAGGCCCTACGGTGAAGTGAAACTACAAAAGAAAACAATCAGTAGGAAACAAACCTTGATCGCTCTTCCTCACAATCAGAACGAACGAGCGTGGTCGTTTTTTTTTTTCTAAGTTCCTGGAAATGTTAACGCACACATGGAAAGCCAACCTCATCACATTATACTTACTATTCCCCTTTGAATTTAAGATGGCATAGTTCACATTTCGACTTTTGATGGACCTTGATCGCAATTCTCGTGCATACTCAAACCACACAACAGGGAACAGTTTACCTGTTATCCACCAAATTTTTAGTTCCAAATATGATTTTTACGCATGTTTTCAGCTGTGTGGCCCGTATCTGTTTTTTGACATATCTATTTTTGAGTCACTCAAAATAGCCAGAGCAACAATATTTACAGAGCGTGCTAATATATACACAGTCCAGGAAGATACAATAAAAATGCATCCTGATAGGAAGATACAATAAAAATGTAAACATTTGTGTAACTTGCCCTGCTAAAACTGAAATTTGAAAGTTAGAAATTCTTCTTTTCGTTTGTTTGTTTATCGGATCTTAAATGAAAGGTATCCATAGTTGTCTATGAATATCATCTTAGTTGTTCTCCGCTGGAAGAGGAAAAAAAATCCGTAATTGTCCTCAATTTATTGTCCTCCGCTGGCATAAAATGATCTGGTAACCCTGCTTTGTTCAGTTTTGGAATAAAGCAAATTGACACACAACCTTAACTATTTCGTGTTGTGTGTCGCTTGCGATACTAATTGTGCATTCTAACATTGTACAGCTCAATGGCCTTTACGTATTGCTTCTCAAACTTATCTGCCGCGTAGGACTTTTCAAGAAAAGATACCCCACCTTTATGCAAAGTGCAATATTTTCTTTACACATCGATCAAGCCTAATTCAATTACTGACCTCAATGCGAAGAGTACGGTACAGATTTTTCGTGTCCTTACAAGGATTTCTTCATCCTGCTTTGTCTTGAGAGACTTCGAATATAATTATTAATTGATTATAACACCAGTCACTGCCGATATTCAATGTGTCCGTCCATGTCAGTCATTGGATCCAGTTTCTGCCAATATTTGGACTTTCGTTGAAACAGACTGAGAAACTACAGGGTGATTCAAAAGTCTGTACAGCCTGGTAGTTCATAGCCCAACAAGGAAATGGAGCATTGTAGTGAACAAATATGAAATGGTGAGGAGGGTTTACATTTTGATGCACATTGTCAACGTGGTCACCACCTTTAAATTGCCATAGGCCTATTGGATGAAGGTCCTTTTTATTTTGTAATCAGTAGTCTGACATACCAAGAAAAATATTTCAGGTATTAGATTTGACCTACCTGTTGCATACGGGAGCGGAGTTACCTTGATTAAAAGTGTACCGCTGGGTTAGGAACCTCTCCCTTCCAGTACAGCTTTGTTTTTACAAACTAACGAGGATATTAACCATCGAAGTATGTAAATGTGCAATCCTTGGGATGGGCTACATATTTGGAGTACTGATTAACCTTGCCATCATCTTGAAATCCGGCATATTGGATCCAAGTTTTTCTTATAATGACAAGCTGACTGTGTATAGTATAAAACAACGCGAGAATGTTCGCAAAAAGCATTCCAGGACTAAGATTTTACCTACCTCTTTTGGGGTCGGAATTATGTTTACTATGTCAGCAGTGCATTGATACACTGTCCAATGATGCACTGATTCCATTTATCTAGCAGCCTCCTTTCCGTGCCCATAACTGTGATACTGTAACAGACACGTCAAATGTGGCAGGTGCAATTACTTTCCGGGAATATCTTGTTATTTGATACGACCTACTTACTATTTTAAATAATGACCTATCCAATATGGCGGATTTCAAGATGGCGGTCACGCTACCATGTATTTCAAAATTTAACCTCTCCCAATCATTCGCCATTTGTGTACTATGATACTTCCATCTCCTTATCGGTTTGTGAACCATCAAACTATAAAGGGACTTTTGAGTCACCCTATAGTCTCGCACCGAGAACGTAGTCATGAAAGACCGAGGTTATGAGAGGTATTCGAAATTGTCAGGGATTTGTTTTAATGTCATTTTCAAGATCTATTCCAGTCGAAATAAGTATCTTTCTAAGGACGATATTACACTCCCGAGCTTTCTGTCGAGGAAGCTCGAGTATACTGTGTGCTATTATACTATCTTGCATGTTGATGAGCTTGCTCGACGAGACTGCCCTTGAGCAAGCTTGGCGGATTTCTTTGTGTTAGGCTCTCGAGCTTGCTAATCAGCTTTCTCGACGAGCAAGCTCTTCAGTGTAAGGTGCTATTACACTGTTAAGCTGGCTGATCGGGGATGCTGTGGGGTGAAAACTAATCACCAAGCTCCACAGTGTAAGGAAAGTGAGAGGAAAATTACTGGTGAAACCTCTGTTAGAATGGTCGACCACTTGAACCAAGGAACCCTTCCGAATAATCCAACCCTTTACAAACTAAGCTAAGTCCACAATTGAACAAAGCTCCATCTAAGTACGCTCTAAAACAAATTATAATTGACTGGCTTCAAGAAAATCAACTGACGTTTTCGCCAAATATGAAAAGATTTGATTGATTTATACAAGGGTTATTTCTATGCAAGCAAAGCGAAAATGGTACAATAATCCACTTCCCTTAACTGCTAATAATGATTCAAGTAACTTTACGGAAGTGAAATTATTATTATTATTATTATTATTATTATTACTTAATGCAGGTGCCGGTGCAAACATGCGGGATCTACTTGAAAACAGACATGCTGAAGAAAATAATTACTGATCTCGAAGAACACAATCACGTGCCAGATTCGAATTCTGATGTTAGCAAGGAATTGCTCAGAAAATTGCAATGGATGATCTGTCATCAAGACCTAAAAATAAATAAATAAATAAATAAAGATTGTGCTTGTGATGTAACGCAGAAGGATCTCCAGTTTATTCGGAGTTCAATGTATCGGATAAGGGGAACTGAGTGCCCTACCAATCTTAGATGTCCAAAGGAACCTAATCCATGAAGGACCGAGCAGTCGTAGCAAAATGCTGGAGCGTTGATTTCTCATTCGAGAGAGACTGCGTTCGATATCAGCGGTCGACCAACCTGACTGATGTTTTATCAGGTATTTTCCTCAGCCACATCAGGCGAATGCCAGGATGGTACCTTCAACTTAGGCTCTGACCGACTCCTTTTCTTATTCGTTCCCATCGCTCTTCCCCATCTGATCCTTAGATGCTTAAAGTTCATAAATAAAATTACAATTCAGGTCATGAATGATACAAACAAGTCTTTATGTTGAAAGAGAATGCACGCTAGTCTTACTTGTTTAGAGCGGTACTGTGATGCAAGTTTAAATACTTCATACAGTCAGTGATTCTGCCAGACCCCTTCCTGTGGGGGGAACATCACCCCCGAAATTCTCCGAGTGCTTCCCCAAATTCTAAATCTTTTAGTAAAAAATGAATAGAAACTATGCAGAACTCCATTTACACCCTACCAATTTCGACTTCACAAACACCCCAAACTGAAAACCACTTACACCGTCCCAATTGTGACTTTACACACACACCCGAAACTAAAAATCCTGGCGGAATCCCTGCATACAGCTAAAGTTCTATCACAATGATGATATTATAAGACTGGTAAAGTAATTATTATACCTAATTAAATTTACTTTTTATTTAACTAGCAAATTTGGTCCTAGTTTTGAAGAAAAGACGATCATTCTTCTTCAGTGATACGGAAGATAGCGACCAGGACTTTACTTGCGGTAAAATCCCACCATTTGCCTGGTGAAACTAACGAAACAAATACAAACTCGACTATGGGAACTTGATAAAAAAAAAAAAAAGTATTCCTAAATTTTAAAGTCTTCTAGTTTTTTTTTTATTATTATTATTTTCAGCAGATTCAATTATAAGAGAATTACATGCACAAATAAATTATTATTTTTTGTGGAAACTTGGTAGGTCAGGAATCGCAAATATGGGATAACTATAGTTGTAATGGGTCCTCGTGTTGCTGCTGTGCGGCGTCTTTTTATCTTTACTGTCACGAGACCTTTCTGTTTTCTTGGTTTGCTCCGGCTAATCTTCAGGGTCGTTTGATAGGTTACCTTCGAGGTTGTAGAATGACCAATCACTATCTAAAAACATGCCCCAAAGCTACACCGTAGTGGGGCTACGTTAACTATATTTTCAGAGGTATTCGTAAGTAATTGCACGGCACTTAAAGCAGCCACCGCAACCACAAACAAATGCTCCAAAACGTCTAACTATAATCAAACGTCTATGGCGTCAAAAGCAAGGTATTTATTCAGAGGGTTAGAGACAAAACATTTAACTATATAAATTCCACCTCTAGTTTGAAGTTCCCGCCATGAACCATTTACATATTTGGTCCGTACATCTTTTCGGTGTACCTAAAAGTTTACCATATAAAATCTATTGTTCTTCTTTGTTCTTTAAACACTAATTATTATCCTTTATTCATCTGTCATTAACAATCATAAGAAAACAATAAATTCTTTCCAAATAAAAAAGTTACTCGCTTCGCTTTTTAGGTGACAAAAGTACAGACATCTAGCGTCCACCTTGTGAAACTCCAAGAACGCTCCTTTAACTTTCCTAATAATGCATAGGCCATAACATAGTTTATCGTTTTAAAAATACCTGCATTTTCTACTAAATAGGAGTTTTAATGATACGTATTAATAAACATATTCCAATCGTACATAGTTTTGTAGAAATACGCATTTATACTTGTTCCTATATACCGACTGGTTTAATAAACATCGAAGGGCTGAAAACTTGGAAACCTCGCGAGCGCTTATGGTACTTAATATGATTGACAGCTGGAACGAAGAAAAGATTTAAGTACTAGTGGACTACTCCCTAATGCTGAAATTGAAAGTAAGAAACAACTAAGGACCATGAAGACTAAAATGTTGGGTAGATTCTAGGCGAAATTTACTCCATATAATTTAATTTTTTCTTTTTTTATAATTACTCAGATCTCATGGTCCAGTGGTTAGAGTCACTAACTTGGCATAGATAATGGTGAGAGAAGAGCTTGTAAAATGTCTTTCAAGGTCAATTTCTAATGAAGAAAAACTTCAAAGCCAATACTATACAAAAGCTTTGTTATGCGCAGTGGAAGTAGGAAATTCAGGAGAGAAAATAAGTACCGGGACCAGGCCCTGGCAATGAAACACGTACAGGAGCCGGACCCTAGTGGGCTCCGGTTTAATGTAAGCATTGCTACACTCTGTTATAAAACAATGTTGAACATGATTCTTAAAAGATTTCATGCACTGAAATATCTTAACCCCGAAATTTATTCGTACCCGAACGTCCTTACACAAAACATCGTTACACCTAAAAGTTTGAGCACCGAAACGTTCTAAAAGAACCGTCCTCTAGATCACTGGTTTCCAACAGCCGGTAGACTATTACGCCGATCTTGGGGAAATTGGATTTATTTTATAGATATCGGAAATTCAAAATTCAGATTAAAGTTTACATTTGCTTTCCAAAATAACAAGAATTTCGGGATGTGTTTGAACACAAAATAAACTTTTAACTTGCTAGGATATACCAGGTCCCTGAAATATTATTCCTATAGTTTCTCGGCAGTGATTCCACCAGACCCCTCCTGTGGGGGTGTCACCCCCCAAATCCTCGAGAGCACACCTTTAACCTATTTTTTTATGGTCAAAAATCGATAGAAACCATGCAAAACTCCACTTACACCTTCTCAATTATGACTTTACACCCCCTTAACTGAAAATCCTGGCAAAAATCCCTGTTTGTCGGTCTGTGGGTATTAACAGGTTGAAAAACACTACTCTAGACCAATCCTACGTATAAACAATTTTGAACTACGATGGTCGACGAAAATATTACCGCTCAGGATAGATCACAATTGTTATAAAATTCATGTAAGCAGTTTTTAAAATGCTTAATCCAAATACACTAACGCTACCTGATACTAGAAGAAAACATGAACAATAAAACAAACTCTGTAATAAGTAAGAATTACAAATATAGGATTTTAAAATTTGACTTTACTCTTACAATTTCTTGCTATTTGTAGAACTTGTACGGTGTATTCAATTGCGAAAAGCACGCTGCATATAAGTCTAAGTACTACTGATGAGAAGAAAAATATCATGGCCCGGGTTCAAATCTCGGCCAGGACGCTGGAAACTTTTCTCGCTGAGTTCCCATGCCTGGCGCTCTGAGGTGCACTCAACCTTCTATCAAATTGAGTACCTGAGTGCCCTTTGCACCTGGAGCGTGGGACTGACCACCTTACCCCATGCGCCGTTCACGGTGTGCGCGCTTCGCACAGAGCATACTTTTACTTTTTTTTTTTTAAGCCATGGCATACGCAAAGAAAAAAAATAATTAAATATGGGTGTCAACTTGTAAGGAACACAGGTTCAAGTCCCCACACGGCCATCCATATTAAAACTTCACATGTTTTTTTAAAATTTATTTCTTAATTTCGTCAGGTAAATGCCGCGATGACATCCTAACAGCCACTACCTTTCCCACCGCGTTCCTGGAAAAGTGCTCACTATCTTTCGGTAGCTGCCTGTTTAACCCATTGTTAGCAGAAAAATTCACAAAGAATAGAAGGGGAAAATATTGCAAATGTTTCTCTATAATGTCTGACATGGATTGTTACAAGCACTTAAATTCAAAGTGAATAAGACATTAGGCCCATAATGATAAATATTACATAGTCATGTTCTATGCAAAAGTTAGAGTTTATTATTATTATTATTATTATTTGAAACGCCGAGAAAGGTAAAATCCTTGGTTGGCCAAGAGGTTAGCGCGGTCTCTTTCTGTGCGCATGTTTACAGGCTTAAGTCCCGCGTGGGGCCAATTGAATGAACTGGTTACTAGCCCACTTTACCTGAAACTGTTGGTCCAATTCTTAGAAGTTCATGCTTGTAACTAGTAAACCAACCCAGAGAAAAATAAAATATTTGTACAGATATAGTTAAAATATCTGTGCAGAAATAGTAAATAAAGTCCTATCTGAAAGGGAAAGAATACCTGAATCTTTAATAAAACCACTTAGCATCAAACTCTTGAGTTTGTGATAGCAAAGTTTTCATTTAATGGTCTCTTGAGACTACCAAACAGACTGGTAAGCCCCTGATACGCCTGTTCGTGGTTAGGTACGCGCAGTGCTGACCACACATCCGTTAGTCAGGTGGACGTAGTTGCACCAAACACGGACAGATGGCGTTGGGGCAGGCTCAGGGCCTATAGGCCTGTTACGCCAGTTTTTTTGAGACTGCTAAAGTTTTAAAAGTCTCAGTCTCTTGATTTTATGATAGGGTAGCAATTCCCTCCAATCTGGTAATTATACAAATCGAGCCCTGTATGTGTTTACTCGTAATACTTATAGGACAGCTTATCTAATTCGATATATAAGAGTATTTCTCAATTTTACAATTTATTTCCACTTTAGATTCTATTTTAATTGGGTTTCCAACTGGGGGTTTACTGTCCGTTCATTCTCCCCTAGCAGACGCCCATGAAATGAAACTGAAATAAACCGGAACAGTTTATTTGCTTGCTGAGCGCATACCAATCAAAATTGACTTGTCCTTCATGTGACATGAATTGATAATTTGTTTTCTTAAGCGAAAAAACATTTACAGCTCATTTATTGTTTAATAGACAATTATATTTTCGCAACCTTGAACGACACCGATAAGATAATGACATAAAAACTAGGACTAATTAGTGTCGACTATTTTCGTGAGATAAACTTCTTTTTCTTTTCACCGGAAGAAGTTTTAATAAACGGGAAATGAAATGTAATTAGGTGGTCTGAAGCATTTTCATTCAATCAACATCCTAATCGCTTTCTTAAACTGACTGGCCACAAGTTGGTTAGTAGAGAGTTGAGTTAGTAGTTGGAAGGCCCCTGGGAACAATCCCAGCAGGTCATTGATCAAGAGTTTTCGGTCACACCATGCTAATGAAGAGATGGCACCTTTAAACTAAGCCCAAGCCGACTCCCTTCCCAAATTCTTCCACAACCATATCTCAGCCAAATTTGCCTAAAACAATTCATTCAATAAATATATGGTTCCATGGTCATTCACTGACTGATCATCAATATTCCCAGGCCAAACTATGGAGCTAGAAACACCACATTTGATATGATGGTGTATGATCAAGAGTAAGGAAAAAAAAAAAACGACATTTTGAAAAAGTGGCAATCTTGGATTCAAAATGGCCGCTAAACCCATTGTTGTGTAGAATACACAGCCTAAACGCTTAGGGCTACTACAATGAATTTTGGTATGAAGGTACAATACCACTAGTAGGTTACGAAAATATTACCCAATGTCTAAAGACGCCATTTGAATACAAAATGGCGGACCGCAAAAATCCATTTTCCACACCGTTTGAGCTAGAGAAATTAAATTTGGCATGAAGGCATCACTAGTAGTTTAGGAAAACCTTACAAAATGTTGAAAAAGTCGCCATCTTGGATCCAAAATGGCCGCCAACCCCATTATTGTATAGAATACACAACCTAAACGGCTGAGGCTACTTAAATGGAAAATTGATACGAAGGTACATTATCGGTAGTGGGTCTCAACAATATTACACAGTGTATCCAAAGGCTCCATCTTAGATCCAAAATGGCGGACCCAAAAATCATTTTCGACACCGTTTGAGCAAGACAAACTAAATTTGACATAAAGGTGTATTATCACGAGTAGTTTAGGAAAATATTACAATATTTGGGAAAAGTCACAATCTTTGATCCAACATGGCCACCCAAAAATCCATTTTCCACACCGTTCGAGCTGGAAAAATGACATTTTATATGAATGTGTACCACCACCAGTAGGTCACGACAATATAAGAAAACGTTAAAAAAAATACGTTGACTAGGATCCAAAATCGCCGCCCAAAAAATCCTATTTCCAATGCATTGAAGCTAGAGAAACGAAATTTGGTATGAAGGTGTATGACCAAGAGTAGGTTACAATAAATGGGTAAAACCTCCCCTTTGGGGGCCCAGCTCCCCCACCCCTTTCCGTGGGAGGGTGCAGATGGACACCATGGCGATAGAGTCCCGCAGAGATTCTGGTTAAGATAAAGGGGGCCAGCCCCCCAAACTAACGAATTTGGGGGCACAGCGCCCCAGTGAAGTAAAGCGAGTCAATAAAATAGAGTTCAAATAGAGCTGTTAAGCATTTTGATGTTATACGAAATTTTTCTCACATATTTACTGCAAGGTCCCAACTAGACCCGTAATTTTGGGGACCTAAAGAGCTCTTGATAATTTTTTCGTCTTTTAAAGGATGCAGAGTTAAATCGTGATATTTGGGAAACCAATTGGGTTCTGAATATGGCTACGGGGAATCAACTCTAACAGTTCTACGGGAATTTCATGAAGTTTACATAGTTTAGCAGTTACAATACCTAACTGACAAGAGACCAGTATTATGCCAGTTCCTTGGTCCACTGCCACGGATTCGACAACTATTCAGGCCTGGGCCAAAGTTGCCTAAGTATCTTAAAATAGAATTCAGATTTAAAGTCTAACTATTGTGTATAGAACTGAATAAAAATGTATTATAAAAGAGCATTTTGCTATTGGATCCAGCGAACTCGAAATAAAAAAAAAGTAACGATGCCAGAATGATGTCAAGCAGCGGTAAATAATAGGGAGTATTGATGATGTGTTGGTGTATTAATGGACTGCTTTTTATCCCTTCGATTCTGATGCCTATCTTGCATATTCGAAAAGAAATAATTTCTTTCAGGTAGTCGTCTACTGTACGAGGAAACATATCGACCGCGAACTTATAATGAAAGCACTATTTGTTGATCGGTGATTGTCTTGTTTGTGACTAGGTATCTGCCAGACTTCCACCCCCTTCTAATGGAAAATGTAATCACACCAACTTCTCGAGAACACACTCCCGACTTTAATATTTTCACATTTAAATACTGATAGAAACCCGCAAAACTCACAGCCCCCCCCCCCCAACAAAAAACACCTGAAGGATCTGGCAGAATTCCTGATCTATGACAAAGGAAGAAGTGTAGCAGGAAAAAAAAATCGCGCAATCCTTGCCCAAAGTTTCGGACACTGCTATAAGAAACCTTCCCACATTGCCAAATTTCTTCTTAATCTTCTTGTTAGGGCTCTTCTACACGAGGGAGATAAGCGCAGCGATTTTATCGCGAGCGACCGCACCTTCTAACAAAACCCATGCTTTTAAAAGTACATGTGCACACCAGCGTTTTCATCACGCGGTTCGTAAGTGTTAAACGCATCGGGACTCGTTAAAACCGCGCGAAATACATGACCCATTCTACAAGAAACAATACCGCTCCTGTAGACAAGGATAGCGCTTATCTCGCGGTTTAACTGCATCGTTTCGGCCACTACGAACCACTTAAGAAAAATGTATTTTTATTTTGGGGGCATTTTAGTAACTAATAACTTCTGCCCGTCACAATTCCATTAGCAGTTAAGTATCTAAAATCCACAACATCCATGCCCCACCCGCGATTCAAACCAGAACTTTGAGACGCTTGCCTGCCACCTCAAACCTCACGAATACCGCGGTGCACAAAATGAATCACGTGCTAACAGCTTCGTAACGGCGCTAATCTTCACTCCCGCACAATCAACTATCAGTCAACCCTCGCCGGACAAACTATGGTTTAAGATTAAAGACAATCACAGCAGCAGTTGAAAGGCCGCGAATAATACCGTACACTAAAGATTCAAGCAAGGAAAACCGGATTTGTTTCAGTTTGAATTTATTTTAAGGCCTTTGGCTCTGTATTAACGGATGATGGTGAGATAAGGAAAGTGGAGAACCACAAGAAAACCCATGATGTTAAAATCACAAAGCCCGCATAGCAAGAGTCGGAATCGAACCGAGGAAGCGACGCACCAGAGCTGAGCGCGGGGCCGAAAACCTGTTGTGTGTATAAACTGACAAAGGTTTCTCAAACTATTGCACGTGTATCAGGTCTAGTACGCTAACTTTCGGATATTGTGGAAAAATAAATAATAAATGTGTAACTGAGTTAATTCATTGCCACTGTAAGTGAACGAGGGAATAACTGAGGTCTAGCCAAAGTCTATTTAAACTTGGCATATAAAGAAACACATGCAATAAAGCGTAAAATGTTATTTGTCCAGAAGTTTGATTTAATCAGCCCAGGACGAAAACAGAAGGCCAATTGTGTTAGCAGAAAGCAAATTGGAAGAAAACTTTGAAATTATTGCATAGATCTATTTCGATTTCACGCAGCTCGTGCCATGTGGACGAACAACGTATACGTGTTTGTTTTTTCGTGATTCTCCAGATTTCTCGAATTCTTCCATCATCATCAATTCGACCTGAGCCAAAGTTGCATAAAGGCCTTAAATAAAAAAAACGTAGCGCAGAAGTAAAAGAAATAGTATTATTTAGTTTTCAAATAAAAGAATCATTTACAAGATAATCTAGATTTGAGCAATTTAACCGAATTAACTTTATTTGTTCATTTCTTCTTAAAAAAAAAAAAAAAAAAACTTTTTAATCTCAACATTTTCCTGGTCTGACCCAAGAAAAAAACAGTCAGGATGGTGGACACCGGGAATCGATCGTAGGTCTTCCTGATTTCAAGACAAACAAGCCATCGAATGTTCGAAGTCATCGGTACAATCATTACTCACAATATAATCACGTAATTTAGCATTATGATTTTTCCTAAATATTTGAGAACTTCTCCTGGACTCACTATTCTACAAAAGTAATGCCAATTTTACAAGGAAAATATACAAAGAATTTTAACAGCAAAAAACAAGACATGTCGACACTGATATGCATTGCAATTTTTTTTTTTATAATTGGAAAAATATTATCGACAGATTAATGGAAGAATCTCAATAAAATGGGGGATGTAGTTCCAGGACTACAGGGTAAATTAAAAAAAAAAAAAACAAGTTTTCTACTTACAAGTTAAGAGTCCTTCTTGCGAAATATATTCGTCGTACACTAAGAGATTGGTCACTGATTAATACATTATAATTGATAGGGGTTGTTTATATAGGTTCGTACTGACTAGGTGTTTACCAATTGCTGTGAGTCAAGGGAGATAGGATTTATTCAGAGGCAACGAAAGGGTTGATGGGTAAAGTGTACTCAAGTTTGTTCACATCGGAACAGTGATTCATCGCGCTTTCGTTTGCACAAACTGTGTTTTCAGTCCTTTTATCTTGTAATAGATATTTCGTAAAATATATGTATATCGTTTATGCATCTTTTCCAAGATAAATAAAAATACTTTTGATCACGTTATTGACACTGTTCCAGGGATTCCGTCAGGATTTTGAGTTCGGGGGTGGTGGTGTAAAATCAAAATTAGGAACGTGTAAGTGGAGTTTAGTACGGTTTCTATCTACTTTTGACTGTAATTTTTTTGAAGTTGGATTTGTGGGGTGAAACCCTCACGGGGGGGGGGAGGTATGGCGGAATCACTGTTCTATTGAATACATTGGACAATATTCCAAATATCATTATTCAGTTCAATTTCGTTTACCGGTGACCATTTAACGAATGAAAGATTGAATTTGAATTGTATTTATAGCCTTTAGGCATCTAAGGCTCAGGCCGGGATAGGGGGAGGGGAAAGGATTTGGGAATGTGTCGACCAGGGCCTATGTTGAAGGTGCCATCCCGGAATTTGCCTGGTGTGGCTGAGAAAAAAAAATCCTGGAAAAACCTCAATCAGGATGGTCGACCGCTGGCATCGAACCCAGGACCTCCCGAATGCTACGCCAGAATGAAAGATTGAATTTTAAGGCCTTTAGGCATTTCAGGCTCAGACCGGAATAGTTTTCGGAGAGGATATTGGAAAGTAGTCGGCTAGTGCCTAGTTATTTCATACCATCATGGTATTTGCCTGGTATGACTGGAAAAATACCTGGAAAAGCCTCCATGGAATAGGCAGCCACTGGGATTGTTCCCAAGACCTTCCGATTGCTAACCTAACGCTCCACGAACAGCTTCGGCAGCTCGGTTTAAATAACACATGAATTGAGTTTGTTTATAGCCCTGGGACAACTCTGGTACAGGCTAAGATCAACTAGGGGAGAGAATGTTGGAAGACATCCGACCAGGACCAATTTTGAAGGTACAAATCCAGCATTCTTCTGGTATGTCGGAAGAAAAAATAGAAAAACTTTCCATCAGTCAGGATGGGATGCCATTGTACTTGTTTCGAGAACTTTCCGATTGTTAAACCAACGCTCTCCTAATTCAACTACGACCGCTCTGTAGATTTCAGTCAGGATAGGCGCGTACTGGAGATTAAAAATTTGAGAGATAAGAAAAAAATCACTAAAATTTGTAGGTTCCTCGCACTAGGAGATTTTAGCTGTTCAGCATCGAAAAGGACTTTTAAAAAATGGCTGCATGTTGTGCTCTGATTTTGTAAAAAGGCTTTGTAAACTTTGAACCGTTTTAGTAACTAATGACTTTAGCCCGCCTTGATTCCACGAGATGTGAAGTCTCTAAAATGAACAAACATCCCTACTCCAGTCGGGGTTCCAACCCAGAACCTTGGAGACGCTGGCCAGATGCCTAATATCACTCGGATACTGCTATCAGCTGCTCTAAATTTAAGATGGAGAAAAGGCGAAAAGAAAAGTTATTGGGCTCATCCAATCACAAGCCAGAGACTTTTAAAGGCTCGTTACATCTTTAAATTTGAATTTATTTATGGTCTTTTGACATCTTTATCTCTGGTCGGGATAAGGTAGGTAGAGGGAGTCAGGATCTTATTTAAACTACCATCCCCCCAACATTTATTTACCCGGTGAAAGTGAGGGAAACTTGGAAAACCTGTCAGCACGGTCGACCATAGAGTTCGAACCAGCATGCTTACCCATTACCAAATTACCAATCCGAAGTCGGAGTCATTACTGCCTGGATCATGGGGGTTGGTTCTTTGCATCTTTGAAATAAGATTAAAAGAGTTCTTCAATCATTTCAGGATAGATAAGCAAGGCTAGAAAGATTTTATAACTAGTTATTCGTTCTTGATCATAGTATAACGTACCAGAATACTACTTTTCGACAGGCTGTGTACCACCACAAAGGAGATTGGCTGTAATATTAAATAAAAACAGTAGGACAGTATGGCCTTTATTTATTTTCTCCTGGGGTCCGGATTGATTGGTAATATTGCAATATAAATGCCTGCCGATACCACTTAGTCGACTATGATTAATTGGAAGACAGAACAAGCCCAAGTGGCCGTAGCTCAGTTGGTAAAACGTTCTCTTCACATTCGGAAAGTCTATATCAACGGCCAACCATCGCAACTGAGGTTTTTCCTCAGTCACACTTTCTGGGATGGTACCTTCATCTTAGGCTCCCGCCGATTCCTTCAACTACCTTATCTCGGCTTACACCATAGGTGCCTAAAGACCATAAATAAATTGAAACAGAACAGTAAGACTGGTTATACTGTGTTTATTGGTTACTGCGTAGATTTTTTGGGAACAATTATTAATTCACTTTAGACGTCTCTGCTTTTCGTACATTGTAACTGGTGAAGGGTATACATATAATACAATACATTCACATATCTTATACTCTTAATATTGAAGTAAGACCCAGTGTGAGCCAAAGATGCTAAAAGCCCATAAATAGATTCAAATTGGTATTAAACCGTGGAGGTCCGAGAAAAGAGGTTTCGGATCCAGATCCGTACCGGAGTTAGCTATTTGAAGAACCTTGCATTCGGATATTGCTGACTTAAAAACAAATATTTACTTCACGAAATTATTTTGAGAGAATCTTACAATGATAAAATATAACTCTAAAGTTGTAACAGAAAATAAATATTCTTGAACTTAATAAACTACTTCCATAATTATATTTTTGAACACAAAATATAATTTTTCTATTTCAAAATTTCACTTCCACGTTTTTGCATTTTGTTTATTTACTTCCTGGTCTCACTTCAAATACGACAATGAACTAAGTACATACTTTTGTAGCAAGACACACTACTGATAATTAAATTACTTCTTACTGTGCAATTATTTGTATTTACTTCTAAGGATACAAACCGCAGCCACCGAATTGAGCAGTTCTGATGGTAGTGTACGCGGTGTAGTTTACATAAGTGTTGTATGTTTGCAACCCATAATTCTGTCAGAAATTGAGCGTCTTTTAATTATTTTTTATCACGGTTACTTAAAAAAAAGCCTGTGCGCGCGCTGTCATAAAGAAGTAGAGTATGTGTTTCATTTTCACAATTACAAAAATCACACAGAAGATGTTGTTAGTGCGCGGTAGATCTCAAGGGTAGATTTCAGTTTCATTTTCTGGCCTGGTCCAGATTTTGGAAGGGGTACGAAAATAGGGCTGGAGCGTTTTAGCCTGGCCATGGTAGGACTGAAATCCATTTGTAATTTCAGTACGTGTTTTGCTTTCCAGGAGAGAAAAGAGAAAGTAGGAAATATTAGTTGTGTATCTTTCAAATCATTCTTCTCGCTGTACGTTATTTATTGCCCGATGGACAAACTGTTTCATGAAAAGAATTTACTGTATTTCTTCTGGTTATGAAGATATACAAATTATAATTTGAACATAACAAAAGTATTCTTAAAGAAAAACTTTCATAGACTGAATCGTCCGTACGTGGAAAAGTGCTTTACACGCAAAAGTCATCCACCGAAATGTCTTTCTGGGAAACGTCCTATACACATCATTTTTTAACGAAATTATTATTATTATTAAATAAATAAATAATAAATTGTCATTTGGGAAGGAAAAGCTTTCCCTTGTTTTCTTCATTTATCATTAGAAATTTATCTTTCTGTAATACACAATCAAATTCGAAGGTGTACTAAAATTTGTTCTCTTTACGGCAAGGTGTTCTTTGATCGTATTTTCTTCTGTGAGTGAGAATTCCACTATCTGAATCTAAAGAACACATACGTAGGTGAAGGTATATTGTGCTCTACGCAGTGTGAAAGTATGATCCAGAGGATATACTGGGTTCGGGAGACACGGGTTCGATTCCCGTTTGATCTCCAGCTAGTTGAAAGATATACATTGCCAATTATTTAATGTCTATTTATTTCATTAACTAATCTTCTGACTTGACGTCGTATACCATGAAAGAAAATAAGAAAACTAGTTTATAACAGCTTTGAATTTATACACCCATTTCATCCCCTTCTCAAAGAGTAAAGACTAATTCATACATATACAGTGCCGTTCCCCTACCATGCTCCGTCCGTGTCATGGCCGCGAACATTCACACATAGGGTGCTGTTTCCATGCCGTGCCGTATTTACTTACTTCATTTTCAAAAATATTTATTATTGAAAAATAATAATAAATGCAGCAAGTAAATGGAAATACTGATCTTCACCAGACTAGGATAGGGTGGGGGAGATATTATTGGAAAGGAGTCGCTCGGGTACTAGTTTGTAGGTAGGTCTACCATCCCAGCATTTGCATGGTATGACAAGAAAAAAACCCCTGGAAAACACTATGGGCGGCCGCCAGTACCGCGCGATTGTTAAACTGACACTACTAACTGAGCTACGGTTGCTCGGTATAACTTACACTACAGCCGTTCCTGTACAGTTGTTTGCCTATATCGGCCCAAATATTCTCTTTCACTAGATTATTATCTTAGTATTTGTGTTGTCAGCTGTATAAGCATTCGTGCCCTTGCACCAACATTATCAATGGCTCATCATTCAATTTTAACACATAACCTTGCTCAACAACAATCAACCTCAGACTGGCCGAGGAAGACCGAAGGATCGCGGCCAACAAACCGCGACCGGGATAGTTTCTCCTCAAGACGGCACTGTCGGCGGGTGGCAGGCAGGGGTGTACTGGTACCGGAACGCACAGAAACGTCGTTCCGGTACTGCTTTTGGGAGAAAATGGCCCATTTTACAAAAAAAAATATTGACTGAATCTAATGAATCTTATCATTAGACTGACATTACCCGTACGAGACTGACAGTGACACATGTGTGAAGTTTAAGAGGGCTCCTCGCTCCAACCCCCCATTTTTAATATTTAAAGAAAATATCAAAAACTGAGAGTACTATCAAAAATGTAAGTTCATAGCGCATGAAATACAATGGACAGCAATCTCGAGATTTTGTCCATTGATGAGTGATACGTTTTCAAAGATTATGACGTCATTATTTAATTGAAGTCTCAGCACTCATCAATCGACAAGATTTCGAGATCGCAATCCATTGTATTTGATAGTAATTTGTAAGTTCTAGTGCGCTATGATTGTAATGGTTGTAAAATTGCGCGGCTCAAACTTGAGAGACTGGGATCCAGAGCCATGTGTGAAACCGTGGATGCGAAAACACCAAACTGCAGATGACACCAGAACAAGACCAACCAATTTGGAGGATTTTAATTCACTTGATAAGTTGTAACACATTAACGTGTGGTTGTATCAAGATTGGACTGTTTTAGTAAGTAAAATAAAAGGTTTTGTGCTGTGCCATTTCTTCTATTAAATGTTTGTTATTCAGTTTCTAAATGTTAAGCTTTTCAAATTTAATTGATTGCATATTTTTGTCAATATGAATTATTTCTTTTTAAGCCTATTCCTCACTTCACAGTTATTAGTATGACATATGATAAAAATTGAAACGTTCCGGTACTGGAAAATTTACGAGTGCACCATTGATGCCAGGGCTACGGCACGGGCACGGTACTGCATATGTGAATTAAGAACAAAAAAAGACAACTCAATGCATTTTCAATGTCACCGTCTGAAAAGCAACATCATGGACCACGGCACGGCACTGTGTGTGTGTGAATTAGCCTTAAGTCTACGCACTCGCAGGTCGCTTTCATTCATAGAAAGTGTCACGGTGTCAGCACAATGACACCCTATGACAACGTCATACGGTTTTTGAGATCGGAGTCCGCTACTTCTTAATTCAAAGTAATCACTTGAAATCTCCAAAATTAGTTTCTATGAAAGCAGTCGTAAAGAATTGTTTCTAATTTCCTTGCGAGGGTTTTTCAATATTCTAAATCTGTTTGGAAATCTATCTTTTGAAATTCGAATATTCATTAATTCTGTTGTTTCAGGGATCGTAATCATCATATTCAACCATTTTCTATCCACTGCTGGATGAAGGCCTGCCCCTTTTCTTTCCACATATCTCGGTCTGCTGTTATCCCTATCGATGAAGCTCCATGGGTCGACTAAATCACCAAACATCGAGTACTTCTTTGTGCAGGATTTGATGAGCATTGATGATAAATTGAAAGCGTCCTTCATTAACGGTACAAGTGAGATTAAAGAAACAGGCGGCTGGAGAGACGACATGAAGTTTCTGTTCCACCTCACTCGTGTCTTCAGTCACTTCAATGATAGTAATGAGATCCCCTTCGTGAAGTTTCAACAGATCCCAAACATTTGCAATACACGCTGGAACTCCAGTGCCATTCTAACCCTTCTTGCGTTTATTCTGAAGTCTGAAACCGGGAACAAGTTGCGTAAAATCTGTTCATTCATTTCCTACTCATGGGCTGACCATTGGTTCAGCAGTCAATTGTTCCACGCTGAAGATTTTGTTGAACTATCTGCATTGAAAACCCACTGGAAAAGAGATGAATCTCCAGCTAACATTCCCCGAAGCAACCAGTGCTGTGAGCGTGCGATCGAAGAGATGCAAGTCTTGTACGACTCCTGCCGTAACAAGGACAACCTCTCAGTGAGGATTCATCCTGTCCAATAACATTATCGTGAATAATTGAGTACCTTGTATGTTTGATGACCCTATATAATCTTGTATAATGTATAATCTATCTCTATCTCTAAATATCATATATATGTGATTCTAAAGCTTATGTTCAATTTTGTAACTGCATACTGTGACTTCAAAGAATAGGCATTAAATTTTTTAAATCATTTTGTGCGTGAGATTTTTTCATCAAGCCACCTTGAAAGTAAGATTTTATGTAATCTTTAATGAAAGCTCATTAAATTATGATACAGGGAAACTAGGTTGTATGAAAGTCATCACCCTAATGCCACATGCCTTCCTTCCCGTTTATTTCTTTTCGATAAATCCAATATATGGCGACTTTTAAGATGGCCGACATGATACGCACAATGGTCCCTTATCAGAAGAGATAAATTGTTAATTTCCGGTTTTTCTATTTCAGTGAATCTGCTGTACTTTCCCCGTCTATGGCAATACTTCGTTATCATCAGTGGATGCGGAAACCTAAAATTGACTCACGACTTATCCGATTCTTGCATTATCTCTCTTGGTGTGTGCGTTTCATATCATTCATTGCAGTTTTAACTCAACACGGAAAAGCCACTGTTTATTTTAATGTATTGTTTGTTGATTTATGATACCAGCTTAATGCACACTTCTGAAATTCTTGTGTATGAGAAATAGCTATAACAACACTAGAAGCTACACTTTGATTTAAAATCAATGGGTGATTTCCAGAGATTTCGCTAGGCCCTTCCCTGTGGGAGATGTCACCTGCCCAAATTCTCAAGAGCACCCCCAACTAAAAATTTTTTACGTTAAAAAAAGGATAGAAATCATGCAAAACTACACTTACACCCTGCCGATTTTGACTTTACATCCCCCCGAAATTGAAAATCCTGACGGAATCCCTGGTGTTTTCTATTTTGAATTTGTTTATGGCCTTTAGACATCTATATGGCCTAGTCCTGGATAAGGGATGGGGAAGGATGTGGGAATGAGTTAGCTGGGGTGTAGGATGAAAGTACGATGCTGGTATTTACACGCCTGGAACCCCCCCTGGGGAAACTTTTAAATCAAGTTGGTATGCAGCTGGGATCGATCCCAGGACCTCCCGAATGCTAAGCTAACACTACTACCGAGCTACTGCCGTTCGGTGTGTGGGGTGATTTGTGATATTTGTTAAGAAAACTTTATTATATTGTAGAAAACGTTTGAAACCAGGTCTTCTTATAACCAAATCCCGACAAGACATTATTCTCATCTGCATTCTTGTATGCACGAAAAAGAAATTGCTTAGTGCAGAACGAGGTGTAGAAAAGTTAATTTGGTTTAATGACTGAAGAAAGGAAAAATATTTCTTAGAACATACTCGTATATATAAATTTAATTACTCATTTAGAAAAGGCCATTAGTCCAGTTTTGATATTTTTCTAAGTGGAAAAGAAGCTTGCTGTTTAATATTAAACAAGAGTATGACGAGAATATTTTAAATAATTCTGTTAATCTTATGTAACATATTTTCGTGTTAAATTTTGTGACCGTGGATTCTTGTGGATTCGTGAATAAGTGGTCAACACGTCAAGCTAACAACGAGAAGTGCAGAACGTTCCTGTGTTCGAACCCCACAGCAGCCGCTGGGATTATTTACTAGTAGAAAATTAATACCGTATATCATGACGCAAGCAACGTATAAAATGAAACTAAATGTGTGTGTGTATACCAATAGACAGCATTCTTGCTTTGTTTTGGCCAACTCAACCCGTTTCTTCTCAACCACTATTCAACGTCGAATAAACCGTTTAACAGGTGGACATTTCGGTACATTTACAACGTTGATATAACGTTTCGGTACTCACGTTTAATCCACGTATTTTCATCGTTTGCGTGCTACTGAGGGATTTATATCTTAATTCCTGCAAAAATACGTAAATATTATTTGCAGTATTTTCTGTTATAATTATGCGGTGTACAGTATGCTATTACATGAGTAACCTAGGAATTAAGACTTAAATAGCGAGAGAGAGAGAGAGAGAGAGAGAGAGAGAGAGAGAAACGGACGGCACTGCGGTAAGGGTATAAAACTGAGTTAGAACTGAAAATTTGGTCCACATTGGATTAGACTGGAAGTGGAGAAACAAGTTTCAATATTTGCTATGGCGTCTATCTTTAAACACTAAGCAATCACTCCAGTATCGTTAAGTAGAGCTCGGTTTCCATTACCGTTCTTGATTCTATGTATGCCTCGTAGTCTAATGAATCATCTGTATCAAGAGCACAACTGGTGCCATCTATACACAGTAAAACATAGCTATATTAATTCAACACAATGCTGTGTGCCAGCGAGACTACCACTTTTTGTGTTAAATGAACACAACACACGGTGTTGATTTCGGTACTGGGGAAAAAGTTACAGCTGCAGCAAGATTTGAAGTTGAGTTAGGGCTGATTTTCATGAAAGTTGCGTTGCTTACGATTTGGGCAAGTAGCCAATTGAAACACGTTTTTATTGCGTGTTTTATTGTAAGATGTGTGTAGAAGTAAAGTAAGTGTCATGAAAATAGGCCCTTAGAAGAATCTTACCATCTGGGCTAAATCGCCAGACAGAAGAAAACACTAGATTCGAACAGTTTAGAGGATTAAAAAAAGTGTTGCGGAACCCCGAATATAAACAAAGTTACTCTCACGACTTATGCCATGATTTAATCACATTCAATTTCTTAATTAGAGAGCAGAATTCACATTTATTGAGAACACGTTCCATTTCTATGAAACCAAACACAGAATTCGACATGTTACGATAAGAAAGCAGTAAGGCTGGTCAAGTGTTCGGCTCTCACCATATTGCTTGTTTTCATAGAAATGGATCATTCTAAATGAATGGGAATTTTGGTTCCCAGCTTCCAAATATAAAGTGATTAATACATGGGATAAATCGTGCAAGTAACTTAGTTTGTTTTGAGGGTTCAGCAACATATATTTGATCCCCTGCACTGTTTGAATCTATAGTGCAGTCGTTTAATTCAAATGTCGTTCATTAAATACCGTTTACATCTAGTACTTTTTCTCTCTGACAATTTAGCCAAGTCGGTAAGACGTTTGACTTCTAAATGAGCAAACCATGTTCAAATCTCGCTGCAGCAGTAACTATTTTTCTCCTAGTACCGAAATCAACACGGGGTTTGACTTCCCAACCCCCCGGTACCAACCATTTGGGGCTAAAACAAAAAGACAGACAGAATGACAGACAAACTTTTCTATCATTTGTGAAAATTCTGCGATTCGATTTTAAAAAGTTGTAACTCTTGTTTGAACCTCTTCACCGATTCTGACGTGCTATATACCATTTGAAAGGTATTGAAGTGTAGATTAAGATTCCGTAAGTTTCAGCAGCCTATATGGTCTGGAGTCAATGATATCATCAGAAATGTGAAATTTTGATTTTGTTTTCGCATCGCTCTAGGGGAGACCCAGGGAGGTCCTACCGACCCATTTTTTTTTCTGTGTCTTAGCACGGCAAAGAGCTTTCAAATGCGAGTTCAAGCTTCAAAATAGGATTTACAGTTCGCTAGGTCCGAAACTAGCTGTATACATGGAGTGCCGCTAATAGACTCATTTGTCAGCGTCACTACCGTTCTTCATGATTAAGAGGTAGCAGTAAAAGAGGAGAAAAGGGGATTGTGGTCAGAGTGGAGCAGAAAAGGGATAAAGATCTCAAAAATGCGGAAAAGGTGCTAGAAAATTGGTTCCATTTTCAACTGGAGGCAACATTTCACAGACTAGTTTTAGACACCTCTAATTTGCCTACAAGAAAAAATCCTAACTCTGGTAATGACATTGGTCAGCAAAAAAGCATTAAACGTCTTTATAAGCTACATTCTTGAATCATAATCTGTCGCCAAATGCGGTCCTTGAGTATTGATTGTGACTGGCTAAAGTCAACATGTCCTTGCGTCATTACTTGTCAAGCTATTACGTCAGTTGTCACGACTTCTTGTTCATTTGGGTCTTTCTACGTTCGAAATTAGACATAATTTACGTCTTTAAGTCTAAATGGAATTAGGACTTCCCGCCTTTTTTTGTTTTATTTCAATTATTCACATTCCAGTGCAGCTAAATACAATATAACTTTTACAGACCAATTTCGTTTCGTTATTGCGTGCGAGTCACTTTCGGGATAGAATGTTATCCCAAAATGCCTGCACACAACGCTGGCGTTAAGTTACTAACATTTCGTTAAGACAAACTGAACTACGAGAGGAACTTTGGTCTATGAAAGTTATTTTTCCGTTTATCTGCACTGAAATTTGAATAACTGATATAGAAAAACAACAAAAGGCGGAAAAAATGTATTTCCATTGAGCTTTTAAAGGTACGTTTTCTCGAATCGATCTGAAGAGTTTAATCCCTCAAATTATGACCACTACTTTCTAAACACCCTATCTGAGGTAACAGAAAATATGTGCGTGTAGCTCTTGAAGAATACAAACTTAATAAAACTATTATGTTGATTGGAAATATATCTCTTGCCAGCTAATGATACTTCATTTCTTCGTCATTAGAAGCTGCCTCATAGACAAATTAAAATCTCATTTACTGAAACATAATCTTATCTAATTAGAATGTCAAAAATATTCAAAATAAAGTCTATAATAAATAGTTTCTATGCCATCATCTTATCTATGTCATTTAGCATTACGAGAAGTTGGTAATTGTCTATTAAGAATCAATGAACTGTAAATAGTTTCTTTCCCTAAAGAAATTAAAGTTTTTTAAAAAAATCTCAGACAAAGCGAAATTTGTTCAGTTGCACACTTGTTCATCAACAAGCAAGTGTGCTGTCTGTCACTCTTCTGTCTGTCTGTCTGTCTTTCTTTCTACGGGCATCGGCAACCACAATCGAACAGGTGAGTCAACCCTGATTGGGAATCAAAATTAGTATAAATTCTTAGGTGAAGCATATGTATATGCAATTGAGAAAGTATCTTATAAATGCGAGACGTTTCGCTACAACTTCTGATAACTAACGCACATTATAGCTTACAGACTCTGTAAGTTCATCGCCGCAGTAAGAAACATTCGTCATTTGATTCTATCATGGTCAAAATCAGTCCAATTTTCATCATGCACTTCTCACGAATATCCCGTATAATATTGTCCTCCTAACGACGTCTCAGTGTTCATATATATGTTTATATGTTCATATATATTATTTAATAATTGCTAGGATTCATATAAGTAACTGATTGCTACTGAAAGCTAGGATGTATCTGGATGCACACCCAGACCGCATGGAGTGCGCTCTCATGTAGAGTCACTTTATAAATTCTTCAATTTGCGTGCTCCATGAGTTTCTTTTTAATCATGCATGCACATTTTTTTTTTACTTTTTGGTGTGCATTGTTTAAGAAAAGGATGTCTTTAGAAAGTTTTTTTATTACGACTGTCTGGACCGTGTAAATGAATAGCACAGAGATTGGGATAAGATAAAGATAAAAAGAATGTTATGTGTACCAAATAACAGGTGAAAGAGAGATTTTAACAGTATTTTTGCGTATGCCCACCGCTAACCGGAGGCTGCGTGCCCCGCGGCTCCGCCGTCCAGCTCCCTCCGGACGCACAATGCTCCCTTGCAGGCCTCGCTCGGTGTGCGTCCAGACACATCCTAGTTTTTAGTAGCAATCAGTTATTTATTTACATCCTAGTAATTACTAAATAATAAATATGAACATATAAAAATATATTTTGAAAGAACAAAAAGTTTGTCCCGGGCGAGACTCGAACCAGGGACCTTTCACTCAAGAAGCCAACGTATTGACCAGTCGTTTACGAAGGCGATCAGGCAAACAGCGTTTTTTAACTTCTGTTTACAGTGCATGTGTTACGTAAGAAGTCCGGTCACGTATTTTAGTTTTTGGTTATGTTGTACCACTTTAAAACATCCAAAAAATCATGGTTATAGAACCACCAAAAAAACATAACATTTTTTTTTGAGCCAACTGTTCTTTTCGTTTTTTTTTAAATTTAATTTTCAAATTTTCTAACTACTCTAAAAATTTGAGTTTGGCGCGAACATGAATGAAACAATTACCATTTTGTAGAGCTTGAAAAAAAATCTTCAATTTTTTTTTTAAAAAAAAAAGGTCATCGTAGGTGCAAATTCGACCGATAAACTATCAAAAACACACTTTAATTTATTTTGAGGTTAGGTTAGCTTCTTTTGAGCTGAAATTGAGTGGAGAGCCATCATTTTTTATGCTGAATATGGTAGTATTTTTTTTTTAAATCACGATTCCTTCCAAGGCACTTTTCACCATCTTACGCTGCTAGGCCCCTTATATTCACAAAAATTTTCACTGTGAATGTATTTTTTTAAAAAAAGAAGTGAATTGAAGAAGCACAATGAGCATATTTAAATCAGGATACCCAAAACGTTGATATGTGAAAAATTTTGAAAATGCGACAATTTTACGGCAACCAACTCGTAGGGTAGGTACAAACGTTCTAGAAAAATGGGGCATGTAATGGAGTTCCTTTTAGGTGACAGATAACGTAAAAATTGTGTAAGAGGTGTAAACAGGGTGAGGTGCAGCACATATGCACAGTTGACAGCATAATTTGCATCCAGGTCATGTGTGTGAGCGAAATTTTAAATTATTAAAACTTTGTGTGTTAAAGTTATGGACTCTTAGGCTCGCTTTCCTTGCAGGCGCGCGCAGCGTTTTCTTGTGATTTATATAAGGCCAATAGAAACTCGTGTAATACATACTTAAACACGTGTTTCAATTGGCTACTCACCCAAATCGCAAGCAAAACAAGCAACGCACGGTTAAATGAAAAGCTAGCCTTACTTCCAGTTACACAAAACATTTAAAACCTCAAGTTAACTTAAACCACGGTGACCTACGTGTCATAGATAACAATTTCCATCTTTTCCACTACTATTTCGCCACCTGGTGTCAGTACAGTCGAACTAGGAATGGATTAAAGCTTGAATGCAATGATTGTTTCTGCATTCGATTTAAAATTCGAAAGAAGAACGGAGTGTGAGTTCGGTATCTGATATGTCACTTTATTAACCCGCAATAGGGGGAAGGGGGCGATTTGCAGTCTTGTTTCTATCCCAGTAGCACACAAATGTGTTTTGAACGTTGATTTTTGGTTTAGTTCGTTTATTAAACATTATCGGATGAAAAAAAGTACGTTTAATTTTAAATCGTATTTCAACAAAGACTTGATATATTTGAAAAGATGTTCATTCAACGTGGATTCAACTGTTATTTTCAACTATGGTATATATTTCGTTTCATGGGATTCTTCCTAATTTAATGGAATTAAATTTATAATTCAAAGCTAATTAAATGCCATTAACTATTTTGTGTTCTCTTTTTTTGCATGTTGAAAACACGTCGAATTTCAATCTATATTCCAACGAAAATTTGATTTCGTTGATAGGACGTTAATATGACGTGTGTAAATTATCTTTCCAAGTTAATTGCATAAAAATTGTGCTTAAAAGTGAATTAACTACGTTTCTCATGTTCTCATTTGCATGTTGAAAGCAGATTGAATTTTAAACTATGTTTCAACGAACATTTAATATCGCTGATAGGGTGTTAATGTGACGTCTTTTCAACTATGACATAGATTTCGCTTTATATGCGTTTCTCTAAGGCGACATACTTCTTGAGAAATATACATTTAATAGTGCAGCGATGGTTAAAGTGTTAAATAAAGAAAAATGGACATAACAAAGAAGGAAAGTATTCTTTATTCTTATTATTACATGATGGTGAAACGACACGTCTGGATTTGTGGCCTTTTAAGACTGCTTTTTCTTATAGATACCGTAAAAGAGTAGAAAATTTCAAGGTGATTTTGTGGTCCAGGTGTAACGTGTCGAGCTATCAACGACGAGTCGACGAAACGTTTTAGCTTCGAACCCTGCAGAAGACGCTTGGATGTTGGAAAGTTAATACTCTATATCATGATGAAAGCAAGGACAAAATGCAGCTTAAATGGGCATACTAGTAGACAGCAACCATACTCTGTTCTCGCCAACTTCATCATCCGGTTCTTGATTTCACCTAGTTTCTTCTCAACCATAATTCAACGTCGAATAGATAATTGAACAGGTGGACATTTCGGCATATATACGACGTTAAAACATCGTTTCGGTGCTAACGTTTAATCCGCGTATTTTCAACGTATGCATGCTACTGGGGTAAATGTTCTTTGTCCTAAGGAACATGCTTGCGAAATTTCAAATTTCAAGTTTAGCACTTTTCGAATTTTAATTTCCCACTTCTTAAAGAGGTTTTCGCCTCCTCATACCCCGAGGGGCCTGTCGAATGTAAACACTAAGATAACAGTTGCTAAAGATTTGAAATGGATTTTCGTGCCAAATATCAAGTTTTTAGCTCCAGTAATTTTCCAAATTTCAATTTGAATTTAATTTATGGTGTCTAGGTAGCTTTTGCTCAGGCCAGATAGATGATGGTGGGATGATTTGTGGAATGAAAAAAAAAGTGGTACAAAACCGAGAAAACCCATGCACATGGTGTTTATCCACTACAAAACTCACATTGCGCAAACCGGGATCGAACTAAAGACCTCACGCACCAGAGGTGAGTACTGTACCACTGAGCCACCGCGGCCCCATTGGTTTCTGAATTGCACCCCTCGTTTCAACTCCTTTGGGGTTGGCAACTTAATGTCATAGTTAATTCTTGTAGGTTAAGATGAATATGTGGGCCAATTTTTCTTCTAATCCGTTAAGGGGTTGAGCGTTAAAAGAAACATACAAACGGACGTTCAATTTTATATACTGCATATGACATAGAACATTTTGCCTGAATTTTAATATAACTATGATTAAGTCTGTCTTTGGTAGTCATTTGATTAGCTATCGTCATGGGCGGATTTAGGAGAGATATCCTGAGGGGGGGATCGAGAGAGACCCTGGGGGGCAATTACTTTAAAAGCTATAGTTTAGAATGAAACATTTAGAGTCATTCAAAAATTTTTGGGGGGCAATGCCCCTCATAAATCCCGCAACGCGTCGGTAGTAATTTCATTTCAGGTTTACGAGGGTTGGCGAATTTCAGCTTTTTAAGTCATGGGAAGTGAAGTTTCAATACCTGGGTTTTCAGGGTGCAATTTTTCTTCGTGATTCCTACTGACCAACAAATGTCCATGACGAATTCAACGGGAAGTCTATTTTCGATACACGCTGGTATTGTGGTACTTAAGGTTAATGTAAATCAAGATCTCCAGCAAAAGATGACAGCACTATCTCCGTATATGTCTAATGTATTTTTATCGTTGCACGAAATTCCAATGCTGCTCCCACAAATTCAAGCCTAGAGAGTTCAAACTTTCAGGGAAGAAAGTTCATCACCAATTCAAGAGTTCGATCAGTGACGACTTTTTATTTTATTTTTTGTTCATTGTTGAAAGAACTTCATAGTTATAGGTTTTGATATTCACAACAATCAAGCTATTTCAACAATGAACAAGAAATAAAATAAAAACCTCGGTATTCATGGAACTCTCGCATTGGTTATGAACTTTCTTCCCTGAAAGTTTGAACTCTCTAGACTTGAATTTGTGGGAGCAGCATTGGAATTTCGTGCAACGATAAGAATACATTAGACGTATACGGAGATAGTGCTGCCATCTTTTGTTGGAGATCTTGGATTTACATTAACCTTAACGGTGTGAATGGGTTACTTATGGTGTAATTGCATTTCTAATTTCTTTTTAGGTAGATTTCGAAGAAAAATCTACTTATTGAGATCGGTACGATATTTATGTATATATTTATATATTAACACGCTAGCGGCCATAATTTTGAAGATATTTGAACCAAATTTTAATATGTTATTTCTAGGCTTAATAGCTCGATTAAGTTTGTTAATGAGCAAAATCAGTCGCCATCTTGGATCCAAAATGGCCGCCGAACCCATTATTGTATAGAATACACAGCCTGAACGGCTGCAGCTAGACATATCAAATTTGCTAACAAGGTACATTATAACTTGTATGTTACTAAAATATTACATGATGAATCCAAAGACGCCATCTTGGATCCAAAATAACGGACCAAAAAAAAACATTT
>JAGDQP010003759.1:197-19569 GCA_022664845.1 Lepisma saccharinum
TTCTTTCTGTTAACATATTGTTCATTGGTATTTCAATTTCTTCAAGATGATGTAAATCCTTTGCAAATGTAATGTACTTGACTCTTCTTCATCCAATCTTCCACCACTCTTATTAAAGTAACTCTGTGTCATCTTTGTTGAAAGTCCTTCCTTCCCTATGAAAACAATCAAATTCATCATTATAGGCCACCCAAATGACACCATTGTTCTCTTGGTGGCATAAGGACTTAGGATAAGTTCATTTAATACATGCATATCGTTCTAATATTTTTAGAGGTTCTTTTCGAATAGATTGAATAGAAAATATCCTAATCTTGCTTATACGCGATCCGCACAGCACCGATGTTCTGTTGGATGCATAACTAAATAGGATACGTTACAGTTTATTCTATCATTTCTTACAATTATTGTCTGATTTAAATATAGATTTGGATTATGTCTTGGTTCCTTGTTTCTTTAGATTAGCAAAATAAGCTTCATTCAATTCCTTTGCATCGTTTTCTTTTTGCTCATTCTGTCTCATACACTTCAACAGTTTCCAAGATAGGCACGTGGTTCAAAATTGCACCGCGGTAGACCGTGTGGCGCTACCTATCAGTATCTGAGAAGCTCTTAAAATTTGTGAGGACTTCATCCGCCACGTTTCGATAACCAGTTATGGACGGGCTAAGGGTGATGGCCTTCATAATTACAACACACAAGCAGGGGAGAGAGAGAGAGAGAGAGAAAGAGAGAGACTATAATTAAAGAGTATTAGCACTCTATCAATCAATACTTATCATTTTAAGATATATTTTATTTGTTCATGTTTTGAATGAATGAACGAAGGTTGCAAATTTGATCATGAATCTATTCTCATTTCATGAAAAACAAAGATTCCCCACCGTAGGGACAGAGAGAACGAGAGTTCTATTTTATATTGTTAGTAAAATGATGTGTTCACAATATATTTTATCTCTTCCAGGGATGTTCACATTTTCAGAATTCCGAAACACTCCCGAACTCAAAACTAGAATTACATTTTCTGTGATTCTGGAACTTCGGAATTCCAGAATGTCGTAATTTTAGAAAAGTCGAAATTGCGGAAAATTGAAATTCCGGATTGTAGAAATTTTGGAAAGTCGGAATTTCGTGAATTTCAGAATATCAGAATTTCGGAAAATTGGAATTCTAGAATCTCATACTAGTGGAAAATCAAAATTCCGTATTTTTTTTTGGGGGGGGGGGGGCGGAGGTTGGATTATCGAAATTCTGTGCATTTTGGAAAGTCGGGTTATCGGAATTTCTGAAAGACGGAATCGCAGAATTTCGGAAAGTCGAAATGTAGTAACGTTGGAGTTCCTGGTTCACAAATGTGAGACGGGACTTCAAAAAACTTGGGAAGAACAAAAACAAATCCAAGCAAATGGATTAATAAATAACGCGCAATGACTGAGTAATGAAAGACAAAAAATTTTCTCTATCACTTACTCTCTTAAGCAGAATGACGGAATTTGAGAATATCGAAAGTTCACGAAAAATTCCGAAAGTATACGAGTGTCAAATTCCTGAATTAACTTCCAGAATTTTGAACCAATGACATCCAGTCCACTGTAACTAAAGTATACCTTCTTTTACAATTTTTATTTATCTTTTCTATAACATTAATTAATGACCGAACTTTACGATCACTAAATTGAGATGCGTTATCAATATACAGTGGAAAAGAGAAAAGTTGGCTCGAACATAAATTAAGCTAATTCATTTTAGTAATAATACCCTTTCGCTTTAAGGTTAGTGAAAAGGAATGATATCTAGTGCTAGATGCCAACACTTCCTCCGTATATGTCTAACCCTAGACCATGTAGGACCCCTATATACTCAATGGTCTAACGTATTTTTTCGTTACACGAAATTGCAATGCTGTTCCTATAAATTCTAGCCTAGAGAGTTCAAACTTTCAGAGATAAAAGTTCATAACCATTTAAAGAGTTCTTTCCATGACGATTTCTTACTTTGTTTCCCTTCATTGTTAAAATCGGTTGATTGTTGTAATGAATAGCGAAACCTATAACAGTTGAACTCTTTCAACAACGAACAAAAAAGGAAATAAAAAATCAACACGGATAGAATTGTTGAAATGCTTATGAACTTTCTTCCCTGAAAGTTTGAACTCTCTAGGCTTGAATTTGTAGGAGCAACATTGAAATTTCGTGCAACGAAAAATTACATTAGAGTCATACGGAAGTAGTGCTGCCATCTATCTTTAGATATTACTGCTTCATACTAACCTTGAAGAACTGAACTACAAAGAGAACGTTAAAGTCCTGAATGTTCTCACATTATACATTTAAAAAAAATGATCCAAAAAGTGATGGAAATGGGAGGTTTATTAGGACACATTCTGAACAAAAGATGTGTAGAGATATGTTTTTAAAACTAGTCATGAATAAATAACTAAGTACGCAAAAACCGTTCAATCTTTAGTTTCACAAAAGTATGACAAATTTTCTATACTTGTTGTACACGTTAAATACCCTTCTTCAGAGTACAAATCTAACAAAAATTTCGAAGGAAATGGTTCAATTGGTAGAGCGTTGTCTTGGACTTGCGGAGGTCCTGGGTTTAGTACCAGCGACCGAACTTCTTGACTGTGGTTTCTACTCGGTCACAGCAGGAAAATGCCAGGATGGGCTTCAAATTAGACTCCGATTGACTCCTTCCCGCAACTTCTCTCTTACCCTATCCAGGTCATAGCCATAGATCCCTATAAACACTATAAAAAAATTAAACATTCAAATGGCAAAAAATCGATCTCTTTTAATTTTGCTTTGTCCATCCGTCTGCTACACAGAATAGCGCCTAAACCGAAACAGGTAAAGGGATTTCACATTTGAATTCAGAGACCTCGATTCATCCGGTCGTTTATCGTAATCTGGGAAGGTTACAACCTTTTCTTATAATAATTTTCCATTTTATGCACTTTTCTTCTAACATGTTAGCGCTTAAACGAAAGAAGCAAGAGGAAAAAAATAACTTCGGACTGGAATTTAGCGCCCTCTATGTACACGGTCGTTTACAAACTGATGAAGTAACAACCTTTTATTGTGCTATTTTTACATTGTAAGCGTCCACTGTAGGTGAGTGCTAACATTCGCTGCCCTGTAATTTAGGTGATTTCGATTCCCAGTGGGCACACAAGATGTTCGGAGTCCACGTTAAATTGTAGGTCTCATTTTAGGGCATCATCTTCATTCGATGGAAGACAATGGTAAAACACTGTCGGTTCACCTTGCCCAAGGACCGTTGGTTTTGGACCTGTCTTTAGGCAGAACACCCATCATCAATCTCCCTGTAACTCTGACTAAGGGTCTTGATAATAGTAGGTACGAAAGAAGTTTTTATCCATTGAGAAAGGAAACTGTCAGTGTCCATTTTATTATTTCCTAGCTTAATCCTAACATGTCTTGAATTTCACGGTAATACGATACCCCACCGTAGTCTCAAGTAAACAAGTTTTCCAATAATTATCAAAGTTACAAAATACCGGAATTGGAACAAAAATAACAGTTTAAAAAACTACGAGATTGGAATTAAAATCAAACTTTGATAAACAGGAATAACAATAAGAAACAAAGTTAGAAATTGAGGTTCGAATCTAAATCAGAGCTAAGAAACTGGTTTTAACACAAATCAAAGTTAGAAAACTGGAGTGGAATAGAATCTGAAGTTTCAAAATGAAAGTGGTAGAGAAACTGAAGTTACAATACTTAGGGTTTAACAAACTCCAGAGTTACGGGAAATCGTGTTTTGAGTTAAAACTTTTTTATAGAGATCCAAAGATTAATAACATCAATAATAGGATTTTGTCATAAATCAAAACAAAGCAGATCAGCAGAAGGGTACTAGTTTCGTCAGCCAGAAGGCCCACATTTAAATCCATACAAAAGGGACGGCCATCTTGGCGAAATTTCCTATGGTTTCTCTTAAACCGGCTTTTCATGCATGCGCTAGTCGCCTGCTTTGGTTTGCGATTCGGCTGAGTAGCCAATTGAAATGCGTGTTTAAGTCTATTGGCTATACTCGTAGAAATCGCAAGCGGCGGGCGCGTACATGAAACGCTGACCTCAGTCAGAAAGACAGATACTAACCTGCGTTCATAAATATTTGCGCATTACTTTTTGGCTTCTAGGAAGTTTCATACCTCACCCAGAGATGTCACTGGAATCAATAGCTTATTTTCTTAAACATTCTGATAAATTGAAGCTTATGATAGGTTCGTATTGTTATATTTCAGCTAAATACGAAATGCTGAACCAATCAGAAAATTTGTTTGGCAGGATCTTGAAGAAAAGAAGTTATTGAAATCAGAGACATCTAGTGGTGAGAAAAGGAAGTTTTTCACTCAGAAAACGCGTAGGCATTTACAAATCCAAGTTAATTCTCTATATACTACTTTCTGTGGTAAAACAGACATCGATTTCAGAAACATATTTTTTTTTTTGCACTTCTTTAGAAGAATTACAATTAAAGAGAGTAGTGGAGGGAAAATACAAAGAAAAAGTGACATGAGAGAAAGTCGAAAGACATCATTGTTATGTGGAAGTTACACCTAGCGGTAAACCACTAATACTACTCACATAATAGCCTCACCCACTCTTAAATTTCGCTCATTTTCTGCCCTTGTTCTTTTATATCTGCCAATTCAGATGGATAAGCGAAAAGCGGATGTTTTTTGGGGTCCTCCACACAAAATGAGCTCTTTACCTCTTTATTCTTGTACTTGCGAGGAGGAAGAAAAAATCCGATGCTGGAAACCTAACTTCTGTGCATCCTCGACCATAAAATCCTTCTTTGTTTCCCGCAGTGGATATAATCCCAGGGATGAACGGGGGATGAGAGAGACAGAGAGGGATGTTCCTCCAATATCTCAGAGAGAGAGAGAAAGAGGGAGAAATTATAAGCTGCTTCTCAAGCGAGTACTTTCCCCTAAAGTTTAATACCATATAAAGCTTATTTCATGGTTTCCCTATCAAAATATAGAGCAAAGTTTTGTTTTGTCTCAATCATATTCACGAACCGGGAATAAAAGTTAAAGGTGGTTGGGGATGAGTTTTGGATTTTCATCCAGGGTGGCCAACTATTACCTATTAAGAAAAATATCTATATCACGCTAAACCTATCATCAAATTCTTTACTGTTGAGGAGAGAAACATTGTGATTTTGTAGTTAAACTATATTCAGAAAATAATGTGAAGTTCATTACTGGGTAGAGAAATTTACTGGATCATTACTGGATAGATACTGGCAGTAAAACTATTATTAAAAATTGCTCGCTCTATTTGCAAAGTTGCTAAATTTGGTAACACTGCTTTCATTCAACCATATACAAAGAGAAAGGAGATGAAATGAGATTATCATACAGTAACAGATTTGCAGAAAATTCAACCTATTGAATGTGTAGGGAATATTCCAGGGCTAAGTACATAACTCATCTTTTTTCTTTATCTAAAACAGTTGTGAAACAAAGGCTAATATTCTCGTGTAATTTTTAGAACATGCTCAGAATCAGAACTTCCAGCTTTGTTATAGTATCGTATATATTATTAATCTGTTTTCTCTATTCTCTCTCTCTCTCTCTCTTAACAAAGGATTACCTAGCCGGAAGTTCATCGCCGCAGTAACAAACATTCGACGTTGCATTTTATCCTTGGCAAGATAAAGCCAACTTTCATCACGAATGCCTACCTCTCGAAAATACCTACCAGTGTCCTGCCAAATACGTCTCGGTCTTCCCAGTGGCCTCTTTCCATTTGGCTTCCCAACCACATAAGTTTCGTCTTTCCTATATCCGAGCTACATGGCCTGTCTATCTTATCCGTCGTAATTTCGTTCTTCTTATAATATCATTGTCTGCGCAGTGTCGTCCATTCTTCGGTCGCCTCATCCCGTTTCGTCCCGTCCAAAACCTTATTTTCAAACACTCGTAATTTATGTTCATCTGCTGTACTTCAACTTCCGCGAACATAAATTACAATCATTCCGTGTATTTTTAATTTAAACTTTCTTGGTATTAATCTGGAGGTTAGAAGCTTCCCGATGCAACGCAAACATGAGTTGTCCGATGTTAAGCGACGTTTTGTATTTCTTCTGTGGTCTCAGAAGACAAAATGTAGTGGTAGTGGGGATGTCTCTTTGATCAAGCTGGTTAAATATTTTCAAAATCTGGAACTGATAATAGGAATGACGTCGTAAGACAAAACAATTAAAGAGAAAGCGAAGTACAAACTGGGAAGGTTTCTCAGACCGGTACATAAAATGCCAGCCATGAAGGCAGACCTTATTGAACGCAGATATCAGGTAGTAATTTTAGGCGTTGTAAAGTTCAAAACGGAGAAAGAGAAATGGTCGCAACAAGCCCAATTCTCCAAAAGACTACTGATGGGAGTCGGTGCAGGAACGATTGTTTGTGGAGTTTTGCAGGAAAAAAGTTATGATATCGGTGAACTGTCGATAAGAAAGAAGTTATGATAAAGTGGCTATAAGTATATTAGTGGAATATATGTAATCAGAGTGACCATTCACTCTAAAGGTACTGTATCAGCAGATGGTGGAATGAAATAGAAGTCAATGGGCAATAAAGATGAGAAGGTAATTGTATAGAATAGAAATGAGATGAGTACTGGTGCGGAGGAATATAGACATTGGAGAAATAAAAAAAAATTAAAGAGCGTTTGATGGAGAACATAGTATTGCAGCGTGCCTTGAAATTTCATATAAACATGCAGAAGAAATTCGATATATGTAGTATCTCTGCTTGTGGACAGAAGAATAGGAGTGGAGTTACGTGGCTTAGTTTTCGGTGTGTTGAAGCAAACACAAAGAGCAATGAAGAAGGGAATCTATTATGTCCACTTGACAGCGATGACAGCGATGTACATCTTTTCTTATGCAGGGAAATGAAATTAAAAATACAGAAATAGAGGAACGTTAAAGAGGTGTAAAGTAGGACAATAAGGACTGAAATAATAGAAAATAAAGACTATGAAAAGAGTGGGTCATTATATTATTAAATCCAGAGAACAACAAATGAAGGATACGCTTCTAATGTATTTGGAAGGAAAAAAAGAATATTGAAAACTAAGAAAGTATGTATTATTCATCTCTCTTTTTAATGTTAATAGTACTTTACTGTAACCTCCTGCGTAGCCTAGTCGGTAATGCACTCGACTTCAGTGCGAGCGGTCCCGGGTTCGATTTCCAATAGGGGCTCAAAATTTCGATGTTGACTACTGGGGAGGAGCTTGAACAAACGAAGCAACGGACCGTGGTCGGGAAACCCAGACAGTCTACTTGAACGTAATACAGCCGTCTGACAGGCCAAGGCCCCTAAGGGGCTGTAGCGCCACCCAGTTTAGTTTAGTTTAGATACTTTACTGTGTATTTAAGATATTTAGTTACAGTTAGAATGCATATCTATGTATAGCGAATATTAGTTACTCTGCGTATAGAAAGAGATATGTACTCAATGTAGAAATGTATCCACAACCTCTGTTCATACCGATAAAGAATAAGCAAATACAATGTATACCATATCATAGTATTGTAAACAAATACAATCTTGCTACACTATATATGTTTTCATGTTTATCTAGGAATTTTTAAAGTTTATATCAGGAATTTTTCACGTTTATGTCAGGAGTTTTTTTTTCATGTTTATCTAGGAATTTTTCAGGTTTATATCAGGAATTTTTCACGTTTATGTCAGGAGTTTTTTTTCATGTTTATCTAGGAATTTTTCAGGTTTATATCAGGAATTTTTCACGTTTATGTCAGGAGTTTTTTTTTCATGTTTATCTAGGAATTTTTCAGGTTTATATCAGGAATTTTTCACGTTTATGTCAGGAGTTTTTTTCTTCATGTTTTAGGTATGTTTTCATGCTTATCTAGGAATTTTTCATGTTTATATCAAGAATTTTTCACGTTTATGTCAGGAGTTTTTTTTCATGTTTTAGGTATGTTTTCATGTTTATCTAGGAATTTTTCATGTTTATATCAGGAATTTTTCACGTTTATGTCAGGAGTTTTTTTTTTTCATGTTTTAGGTATGTTTTCATGTTTGTCTAGGAATTTTTCACGTTTATGCCAGGAGTTTTTTTTTCATGTTTTAGGTATGTTTTCACGTTTATCTAGGAATTTTTCATGTTTATATCAGGAATTTTTCACGTTTATGTCAGGAGGTTTTTTTTTTCATGTTTATCTAGGAATTTTTCATGTTTATCTAGGAATTTTTCATGTTTATATCAGGAATGTTTCACGTTTATGTCAGGAGTTTTTTCATGTTTTAGGTATGTTTTTATGTTTATCTAGGAATTTTTCATGTTTATATCAGGAATTTTTCACGTTTATGTCAGGAGTTTTCATGTTTATGTAAGGAATCTTTCATCAAGAAGAAGAAAAAACTCTTCCTTTAATTCCACCAAACAAGAATTCCCAATTGACGGTAAAATGATAAGGTCGATTAAATACACCCATATAGGTCATTTGGTAAAGTGGTATTCAGCGGAACGGATAACATTCTTCATTTCGTAGTAACTACATTAGCCATTAAAAAATGACTGTCAATGCGGAAATAAACACTGATCCAATACAAAGAAACGTAATCCCGTCCTGTTGAAGGGACCGCGGCTACAAGAAGAAATAGCACAGGTCGGTATACAAGCACATCTCATTTTTAATGTTAAGGACCTAATATGCATATTTTTTTTGTTACAATTAAAGTATCTTGAAGTTACTTTACGTATGGTAGGAAAGTTTAGCGGGTTCGGGGAATGGAAAAAAGCACATCTTGCTTTTATGTCGGGAAGTTTGAAAGTTGATAAAAAAAATAAAAAGGTCTTTGCATATATCCACATTAACAATAAATCGTTGTTTTAGTGGTCCAGTACGTATGAACGGTTTTAAGTTCATTGACAGTAACGATAAGAAAAAAAAAAGAAGAAACAGGTAAAATGTTTTAAACCTATAAGAACATTTTTATGAATACGCGGTAACCTGTTTCCGGAATCTAGCTTTGCACTCGAGAGGAATTAAGATCTTCTCCCCCACCCCCCACCCCCTACACAGTTAAGTAAGAAGATAATGTGGATGCTTGCAGAGACATACATTGAGGAATCGTAGAGGAAGGGGGGGGGATCGTAAGTAAAGTGGGTGGGCCACCGGAGAGGTTCTTCGACAGGTCGTTTGATGTATAGCTGGTTCTGGGCAATGCCACTCGAATAACGAGCCCTTTCTACACTCCTGGAAAAATCTGTATTGCTACTTTTTTCCCCCTTTGATGAACGTGCGTCTAGTATGTATGTATCTAATGTGTATGTATATATATGTGTGCGTCTACCTCAGCGTATGTGTGTAATGAACTCGGGGAGATAAAAAGTGGCACAACTACTATTGCGTTCTTTATCGCATAAAGACTTTTACGTTCGTTATAAACCAAAAGTTGCCTTGCTGTGGCCGCTGCTACTGCTGTCTTGAAACACTAGATAAAATAAAAGTGGTCGTTGTTTAAGAATAAAAATTAAAAAAAGAAAGAGAGGAGTGGTCCCTCCCTGTACGTGGAATTACCGCAAAACATGGTTACGTCGTATGTATGTATGAATCCGAACTTGATTTGTCTTTTAGGAAGGAGTCACTTTGATTATTCTCTTCGGTTTGTTGTTTTTGTCTTTTCGTTTTCGTACTTGCTCTCTCTCTCTCTCTCTTTTTTTTTTTACTTAGACAGAAAAAGAGAGCAAATTCGTGTGTTGCATTAAATTCTCTCTGTACAGGTACGATGACTGATCTGATCTTGTTAGGGGACGTGAGAACTTAACCGAAGTTTTGCGCTGCGTTCTTTTGGCTTACTTGATCTCGTTTCTTTGTATGTATGTGTGTATGAACGTCTTTTTTTGACATGTCTCGTATACGAAAAAGGACAAACTAAATAACTGCTTCCGTGGTTACTTAAGACCAATGTATGAAAGAATGTGTTTTATATTCAGCTCAGAACACTTAATATGAATTGCCATCATTTAAACCCAACCTGACTTACCTCTCTGTCCAGTCAGAATATCTATAGAGGTGCACTTCTAAGGAAACATCTAGTTATGACCCTAGTGAGTGTTATGATTTCCAATATCAATATTATGTTTCGTAAATAAGGAAGTGAGAAGATTATTAACTGCGAATTTCTGGAGATACAGTAAGACATTCTCCAACAGTCATAGAAAAAATGTTTTTTGTACTCATTTATAATCACGATTAAAGCATAAAAATAAACATATATTTGGGATTCAGGACATAGCTCAATCATGGTTTGAAAGCTTTTTATTAAGGAGAAAAATTACCTCAAAAGTAGATGAAAAGATTATACTGATTATTTGCCTATATATACTGGTACACCTCAAGTCTCCAATCTGGGTCCTAATTTATTCAATATATTCACTGATGTATAACTCTACTAGTTACAGGTTCCTAATGTGTATTTGTACCATGACGACTTTCAATATTTAAGTAAGCTCAAGCATATAATAATCTATTTTTACAACTAGAATCCACATTTCGTTCAATTGTGATCGAGTGAATTTGAACATCGAAAGACAAAAGTTATTTTATCGTAAATCGAATGAATTTGAACATCGAAAGATAAAAGTTATTATATTGAAAAATCGATGAATTTGAACATGGAAAGACAAATGCTATTATGCTTCGTATACATCAATATACCAACTTTTTGAAAGAATTTAAAATATCTTGGCGTTTTAATATGCAAAATTATGTTTTAATGCCTACGTTAAAATTTTGCATAAATATAGAGAAATGTTCTTCGTTTATGATTTTATGAAGGTGAGAATATATAGATATATTAAGTCTAGAGCTAAGCAAATTGCTTTACATTTCATTTGTAAGACTATGCTTAGGAAATGCTGTAACCTTATTCTATAGTACTAATCTAAAACAACTGGAATGCTTGCAGAATTTTTCTCTTCATTGCTATGATAACTATTGTGAGTATGAGAGGATCTTCTAACAATTGAAGAGAAAAATTCTGCAAGCATTCCAGTTATCATCAACTTTGTTCCAAGTTTAAAATACCTTCAACTCAATCGAGAATAAGATGCGTGCATTTTAATGAAGATTTTTCAAAGTATTGGTACTTCTATCCTCCTGCCCCTTTCATTCTGAACTGGATTTTCGGCTGTCTGAGAATTATTCCTGTACTAGATCAATGCCACATAAGCGTTTGGTTATTGCCTCGATAAGGGCCCCGTGTTCAATCTGCGAAAGTCGTAGAGTTCTTATATTATACGAGTGCTGAAGTGCCCGAGAAATACGAGTAATCTGATCTGGTACCAAGACTGAGTACTAGGGTAATTAGGGTACATGGGTAACATAGGGGTTCAAGTGATACGAGTAACAGAGTAATAATACTCTTTGAGTAGTGGAACCCGGGCAATATACTTACTATCCGTGTACCCGAGAAATTATTATTATTTGAGTTCTCAGGTATATACCCAGGTACCACAAGTGAGTCTTACCTCTGTTCTGATCGGGTACCCAGCCCTAGGACTAATCGTGGACCAGGGAAATGGGAGTTGCTGAGTAATATTGGTACAAGAGAAATACGGACACCCAGATAATGCTAGTAGTCAGACAGTAAAATGAATACGATATCCAGGCATTTGGATATCCAAATAAAATAAGAGCTCTAGTACGGATCGATACTCAGTAGGACAGAGGGTTTGTACAAATATTAAATTAATTATCGAATATTAATATTTTGAGCGTCATTCTTTATGAATCTGCTTTGTATATTAGTTAATTTCTTGTCAAGTTTTATAATCAATAGGAATAATGTTGATTAGAAATTACTAAAATCATAATAATATATTAAAGTCTACGAATCCGGGTCTTATTTGTGATATATGACGTCACTTTTTAGCGTCATTCCTTGAGATTTTGCAGGAAGTTGTTGGTACTTCAACCTTCTGCTCCAAATTTTGTTTTATTGCATGACTAAGTTAATGTACTCGTAGTTCTGTTATAAGTTTGAGCTCAGCTTCAGAATATGCACACTGAAGTCTGTGTTTCGTCTCATGTGTCTAGAGAAACATTGCCATGTGGAGAGAAGACTCTCTGTACAAATACTTGCAAGTCACACGTGATAGATGTCAGCAAATGTCGGAGTTTTTTTCAAGCAACAAGAGCGACAACTTTGAATGTTAAAATTATATTGATATGGAGTGAATTGACCTAAAAATTTATACTTCGTTACTTCGTAAAGACATAGTTTTAGGTTCTTCTTTTGTAGCAACTAAAATATACATTTTCAAGCACATTTCACTCGTACCACGAGAGGCTGCCTGAAATGTATATTTTCAAAAACTTAGCTGAAAACTCATTTCTTCGTCCTCTTGTGAATACTTCTTCAATTGGAATAACTATTTACTTAGTCTTGGATTAATGGTTACAATCAGCGACTCCGGGTCATTGCTAAGAAGGTACGCAGGTTCGAACCGAGCTGCCCGACATACTGACTGATCAACCCATAGAATGTAAATTTGAAACAAACATTTGGAAGAAGTGTTTGTTTGTCCAGTCGAAGAAGTTCAGTTCAATTAGCTCTCGAAACAAATTATAGTAAGAATTGAGTTGGGGAAATATGGAATGTGGAGAGTCAGTTAGTCAGTGATAGGGAAGGCTAACTCGCACATTCAATCAATCATACTATTAATTTACATCCGTCCAATATCTGTTTGATCTATTGGAATTTGTTATTAGCACCTTTGAAGTAAGGATGGGCCCATGGATCCGAATCCGGTTCCCGGTTACTTTTAACCGGGACTCTCTGAGCAGAAGTTTTTAGAAAGGTGTCTCCACAACTGTCTTGAAACAAATTATGTATTTACAACAGAAAATCTTTGAAAGTGATTTCTTTTTTTTTGGGGGGGGGGGGGGGTTTCATGTTGTGTTCAGGACCTAACATAGTAAGTTCCTCTACTGTGTCATTTCTTTAGTTTTTCTGCACCTGAACTACAGATTGCCTATCTCAAAGGCAGTTAAAAATCGAGTTATTTGTAAAAAAAATAACAAAAGCGCAAAAAGTTTCATCGAAATCTCTGCTCCCATTCAAAAGTTATACCCAGACAAACATTAAAAGTATACATACGCATGAAATTAAGAGCCTTCTCTTTTTTAAAACTTGCTTACGAAATAAAAATCGATCATATTTTGTGAACAGCGTCTTACAAGAAAAATACAAAAAAACACCTAACAGCAGAAAATTTTACATAGGTAGCAACACTGATCGTTGATTCGTTTCCACGGACACACACACAAACATAGATCCGTAATAGACCAAACGCGCACGCGCTGCAGATGCTGTGGTACCTGCTGATGTAGTGACACTTGTTGCGCTTCTCTGTCCTGCCTGCATGATTTATCCGAGAGGATCAGTTCTCTCGTCGGTCGGTGGAATCCAAGAGACCACAGATGCAGCAGCCAAGTGGCATTCTGAAAAGAAGAAGGAAGATTCTTTTCCCCTCTCCCTTTTGTTTTTCGTACTTCGTGAATAAGAACGATGTTACATGTATGAACAAATGAATATCGAGTTTCCTAAGTCGGGAAATTACCACTTTGCATTCTTTTTCTTCCTTGTTTATAATTGCAGAATGAATATGAATGACCAGGATATGACAATTAGAGAAATTGTTTTGTCTCCAAATGTATAACAGCGGATATTGAGCAGCCAAAGGAATTCTTCTCAGTCGACGGGTAAAGCTAACCGTACCATGAGACGGTCTTCTTGAAGAAATGTGAGGCTCATAAGAATTTTTGCAGGCAAAACAAACTTTAACTTATAAGTAAAAGAGACAAAGCTGTTTGTTATTCAGAAATTGTGCAAGAGATCATTATTCAAAACGGATTTCAATATTATAAAGTGATAGTTATAGATGCCGCGCTGTTATTCCTGATTTATCTCCAGCTACAAGTCACGTGGTCTTGCAATGTGACTACATTGTTGCAAGATTGCCCAGTCAACACCTCCTCAACCACAGTTATTGTTTTTTGTTTTGTTCTTTCTGCAATTAGGAACAACACATGATCTTAAAGACTGTTTTGCTTTGATACATTTAAAGAACTGATGCTAGGGATTACAGATGCAAGCTGTTATTTACTCAATGTGGCAACAGTGGCTATTACATCACGTTACTAGCAGCCAATGACCGTCCTTGCTTCTCCATGATTCGGCCCGGTTGGCACGTTGCGGTGACTTTAGTAATTGTGTGAGACAAACATGTTCAATGTGTAGTTTTCAGTCATCCTTGATGTTACCTGATGATCCAAGTTGAATGATAGACTTGCCAAGTATCGGACAATGCTCTTTACTATACTTCATTCGCAATGACTTTGTTTCAAAGTTAGTATTGTTTATTTTGGATTTGTGCAAGTTTTCCGGGCATCTCATACTAATATGGCTCCGGGTATTATTATGACTCGAAAATTGAATCCTAACTTAACATGGTACATATAGAACTCAAGAAATATGTAGCCTTCTACAAAATTATAGTAAAAAATTAGCGCGAATGATGTATAGCTATTTCATAAATTTTGAAACGAACATATCAATTTGCTTTTTTAAAAAAGTATTCATTATGTTTAGTAATGCTTCTCTCTATAGTTTTCTCTATATAGAACACTTGATATATACCTATAGATATGCCATAATTCATGAGATACGACCGGCTTGTGCCACCATGGGAGAGAAGGGCACCGACTCGGCAAGACCTAAAATATCACAAGGGATGGAAGTCCGGTACAACCACATAGTCTGAATAGTATCCCATAATTATGTCGTATTTGTATACGCGAAATCAATAGCTCCAATGAATTTCCTACAAGTGCCACCCAGTGAAATATATATTGGTACATTAAATCCATGAGTAGATGTGGATGGTCAAGGAGAAACCTGTGAGAAGGCCCTGTCAGTGATGATTTTTTTTTAATTTATGGCCTTTATGCATCTAAGGCCCAAGCCGAGATAGGGGAAGTGAAAGGATTCGGGAAGGTGCAGGGAAGCGCCTATGTTAAAAGTGCCATCCCGGCACTTTCCTGGTGTGACTGAGGAAAAATCCTGGAAAAACTTCAGTGAGGATGGTCGGTCGCTGGAATCGAACCCACAACCTCCCGAATGCTACGCCAACGCTCTACCATTGAGCTATGGCGGCTCGGTAAGACGATTTTATGAGGCATACCAATAGTTCAATACCATATCAGCTGAAAACACTACCATATTTAATGGTGTATTCTTGATATCATGAGTCAGTGTTATAGTATTCGACAGTACGAAGTGAATTCTGCGATTCGGAAAGCGTGTTATTCGAAGATGTTTCGCAATTCTGACATTCCGAGAATTACTGGACTCGGACATCCCGAAAGTCTGGCGTACCGGTATTCCAACATTCCGAAATTCCGTGCTTTTAACATTTCCATAATTCCGTCTTTCTGACATTTCGAGAATTCCGAAATCATAAACAGTTGCATTTCAATTCCGGAGCGTTGCAGAATTCCGAACACCCCTAGTTAGTAGATTCATGGAGTCTTCGGCGCGGCGAAGGCGAAAATAGCGTTGGCGCACGAGCCTTTCACTAGCATAAATCTCTTCTGTGGACCAATGAAGAAACATTTGTGTAAAAAATTGATTAAATATTTTGAATGGAGTATTGTGTTATGTAGAGTCAAAATGTTGCCTGAACGAAAGAGTAACGAAAGAAAATCTGAAGCCTTCGAAATGTGGACAAGGAAAGTCTACTGAACACAGAAGATGAGTAACGAGGAAGTGCTGAAGAGAGTAGGCGATAAATGAACAATACTGGAAGACAATAACGAGAAGAAGAAGAAACTGTTTAGGATATTGGATGATCAGATATTGTACACTAAAGGACGCTATTGAAGGTATAATTGAAGGATAAAGGGGAAGAGGAAGATAATGAATCCAACTTCCTGACAGTATTAAGGAAGATAAAATCGTGTGCTCGGACAAAAAGGAAAGCGCAAAACCGGGATAATGGAGTGGACTTAACATACATTGAAAGACCTACGACTATGTATTAAATACCAAACGAAAGCTCTTATTGGAAGATCTTGATTGCTGTAATTAGTTCAATATTTGTTTAAAATTTTTCACACAACTTACGTTAATTACAGACTAGGCCATATTGATAAACACTTTGGTGCGTACACGTATTAACAAGGATAGTCTCAAAACCGCAACTATCTTCTATATCGTTTAACGTCATAACTTCCAGAAAGAACAAAATGTTTATTTCTGTGCAACGTCCTGAGAGACAGCTGTGTGTGCATTGTGTTAAATTTTAATAATGTTTCGTATTTAATAGTTGTGCGAAAGGAATCGCCATTTTGCGCTTTCAAGAAGTTATGACTCCTAACGACAGGTGGCGTGACGATTGAAGATTGTCGCGGCCTTGAAACGATACTCGTCAACATATTCACGCATAAAAATGTTTATCAACATGACGTAATCTTTGCTTACGTTAAATTGTGTGAAAAGAGCTATACAAAACTGGAGCAAATAGTTATTGGAGGTGCAGAAGTATATCAAAAAGAAGAATAGAACTCAAAACAAGCTACATAACGATGTACAGAGTAGAAATGGCTTTATACTTTCATATTAAAGTCCTGATTTCTTTTCCTCTTCATGGGGTAGAATCCTTTTTTGTACCGGAATCTCTGTCAATTCTCTGTGGCTTTCGTTGTATATATTAACAAGGAGACAAACAGAAGATAACTTGCTTATGGTATAAATACATCATGAGGATAAACCGCGTTTCCAGAGAGGTAACAAGACAACTGCTTCCCTAGTCTTGTACCTAGCAGGAAAGAGAAGACAGCCGCTCTCACACGATAAATGATCCGGGCCGAATTAGGCGCAGCAGTGACACGTAGCGGAAACCACTTCGTAATTCGTTAAAAGAAAAAAAAGAAGATAGGATAGCGCGAGAGGGAAAAAAAGGGAAAAGAGTGAAACGAAAACGAAAAAATATATTTCTTCTTGAAGAATTAGGCGCATAGCATTTTGGGATCTTCTCTTTGCTGACAGATGACAGCCAACAGTTCGTTTGTGCTGGAGTGATGCCTCGGTACCAAGGATGTGGTCTCCCTATAATGCAGATTAATGGCTATTGCTTGTTGTTTTTTTTCTGTATTCGTCCTTTTGCACACGTTACTCTTCAGAAAACCGTCAACGACAACGGATTGTGTTATAGACGAAGAAAACCTCTTCGCCTGACGCCCTCGCAGCACAGAAATTGAGATGGATGTCCTCAGCCCTGAAACATTTCCCTATTTCTCCTTCTCCTTATTCGTCTTTCTTGTCATTTTCATCCTTTTCTTCTTTCTTTTTTGGCCGACATGAATAACATCGGAATACGGAAAAGGGAATGAAAATTGCGTCTCATCCCGCCACCCTTTCCAATGCACGTGTACAAAACAGATTGCTTTGAATTGTAGAATGTGTGTAATAAGGTGTCAAGTATGAAAAGAGCTTGTTCAAACCGTGAAAAATCCATTTTAATGGTTAGCGATGTAGCTACTGTCCACGCTTGGGAACATACATCATTAAATTATTAATTAACTGGGAACGCTGTCATCCAGTTCATAAGCAAATTCATGCTGCTTCAAATTGTTGATATTCTCTTTCATTTTGGCAGTCATAATAACAAGAGGATTGCCTCTTTGCTGTACGATGACCCACAACGTCTTGAAACTGATGCTACGAAATGTTTTATATCTTCCGTATAGAATAGATAATGCTATTAGACATTTACGTCATACTACGTTGCAGATCTGTCAGGTCGTGGTGTGGCGTACAACTGTTTCCCCTATATCCTAGATATGCCTGACCGAATTGCAGTCTGGTGAACTAGGAGACCAGAAAATAATGGAGAAATCGGAAAACCATCACAACCAAGTTACACGGGAACGATGACGTGTTCCATTGCCCTATTAAAATGCTGTATTGTTGATGAACAGGCAGCCTGGATGAAGCGATGGAGGAGCTCAGATAGTAGTTAGCACTAGCAAATTCTTTGGGAAGTTTGCGGTGCAATGACAAGGGGGAAGAAATGAGTATAAAATGTTGTTTAGTCCATGACATCACTGCCTCCAGTTTGTAAAGTACCAATCCTGTACGGGACGGGCGTAAGCCATGGTGCTGTTACCACCCATACAGTTAATTTAATCTTTATTTTTACCAATCATGTGAGCTCAATGCTTTATTTATTATATTGTTATCCTGTGTGTGTGTGAGAGAGAGAGAGTCTGGCCAGCTGCTGGCGAAGCAGAGAATATGAGTCGCCAAATCGCCCGTTTTATCCACAGTTCCATACTTTACTCCACACTCATTGTATTCCATGTTCGATGAGAGCAGTATTTGTTAACGCTGGGGTGTGAACAAAGTGCCTCTTGATTATCGACGGCTGCCATACCATACGCATCATACATGTAAGGTGTAACGTGTATCCATAATGTAGAGAACCATTTGCATTGGTCATATTGTTGCTATTTTCAGTTTTTGAACAGAGAGAGAGAAAGAGATTTACATTTGCATATAAATATGTTTGATTTCTATTTATTAATTTTTCAATGTCTTCTTTTATTTCAGACGCTCTTGGGACAGACCCTCCTTCTTCGTGGCGTTCGGAGACGCCGGACGAGCAGACGTCACCTTCGCCAAGTTCTTGTGCGACGCCGAACAGCGCCACCGACGTGACGGACGCCGAGTTGACCTTCACTATCGGGGTGACCGAGGCCACCCCGTACGCCTGTCAGTTCTGCGATAAGGCTTTCCCCCGACTCAGCTATCTCAAGAAGCATGAGCAGGTAAGCCAAGCATCTGTCTCATTTTGTTGTCCTATTCCTTCCTATTTAATTGGCCATGTTCAGCAGACCCGAGTTATCTCGTTATCACATATAAGCAAAAGGGAATCATGAATTAGGAAAATACTTTACCTTCTAATATATATGAAATACTTGTAAAATAAAAGTTTAAAGAAGCACATAGAAAAGCACCCGAATAAACCCAAGTTTTTCGTGGCATGTACGACGTGGATGAGCGAAATTAGAGATTGAATAATTGTTACTAGATCTCCGCTAGAAGTTTTGCAGTGACAACCACGGGATATTATGTGATAATCAGACCACTCTCATGGAAATAGCAAAAGCAAGAACCGTCACATTTCTCTCTAAATTGTGCTGCCATCATGCGCTATAAATATGAACTCATTAGCAAAGAAATAACCCGAATTTAATGGTAAAAGAACATTCGAAGTTAAGC